>OZ007598.1:8734281-9026781 GCA_963931845.1 Maratus michaelseni
CAGGATTATGATTCGGAAAGAGTGTTAACACAATAAATGAAGAGCTCGCAGCTATGCACAATAGAAAAAAAGACTATTTCTGTTTACTCTTTATTCTTATCAAAATAGCATTAAAATGATTTGAAATGGAAATAAATAAAATTTGAATTTAAGACAGATTGAGCTTGAGCTTGACCAAACCCGAAGACTGATATGAAAACCGAGCCTGTTTCATCTCCATCCAGTGCTGAATTCAGACACTTTTCTCCGGGAGGGATTTCTGTGGCTCCGGGGGGGGATTGCACTTTTTAATCATTAAAAGCATAAAATCTCAAATCTCCCGGGAGGAACATTTCAAAGCTACGGGGGAGGGATGACCCCTCCGGGCCACCCACTGAATTCAGTCTCCTTCTCTTACGTGAGCGACACCTTACGTCACTTATAAGTGTTTCGATGGGGAAAAAAAAAAAAAAAAGAGGGGAAAATATTGGACATAGGAGGGAAAAGAAAGGATAATTTAGGATTCATTTTTCGGAAACATTATTGCACTGGGCTCCGGTGAATTCTGGATAATATTTAAATATTTACTAAAAACGGGGAAAGCTCCGGTACGCTCCGGCGCAAATTAAGCCCTGATTAAGGTTAAAGTTTATCAACACTAGTTCAATTCTAAGGTGATTTAGAGGATAATTTACTTTTTATTGTTTTAGAATGAATATTAATTTAAATATGGGTCATAATTTGAAAATTCAAAATTAATAATTAAAGAGGTAATTCAATTTTAAATCATAAATTATTGGACTTGATCCACTTTGGCACTGAAATGTTTTTTACATAAGGTCAGTCAAATGAATACAACACAGTGAAAATGGGACTTTGTTCACTATAGCTCTGAAAATATACATCGTTAACAAGTATATTAACACGCAACAGTAAATTTTTTATACTTTTGGACTTGATCCCTTTTAGCTCTGAACGCTCCATTTTTTTTTCTTTTAAATAATGTTTGAAACTTTAAGAATTTTGAACAGATGGGCCGACAGGATAACTCCTAAAATTACTATTATATACGAACTTGAAAAGTTGAGCCGCAAACTGGCGATACATGGAAAGTCAAAATTTTAAACTCAAATATCTCGAAACACTGCTTTTCTGGAGTTTTACCCATTGGCATACGTTGCTTTTCTTTTTTTTATATAAAGGAAATAAAATTTTCTACAATCTATATCTTGAAAAAAAAAAAAAAAAAAAAAAAAAAAAAAGATGTATTTCATTCCAAGCTATAACAAAAGATATGATCAATTTTTATGGACATTCAATTTTTTACAATAATTTATTTTATTTATTTATTTATTTGCTTCAGATATAATCGAGATACATTGTAATAAATAGTATAAAAAGAAACGATGACTCAAAAATATGTAATTTGGACTTAAAATCATGGCAAAGCAAGATTAATTTTGGCAAATTTACAAATCAAATTCACAAACAAATTTTCAACTTAGGGAAAGATAAAAAAAAAGGGAAAGTGGGGGGGGGGGGGTGCTAAACGAACTAAACGAACAAGGGAAAAAAAGGTGTATAAGATTAAAAATAGTAATAAAAAACATTATTTTATCTCAACTTTTAATTTTTAATTTTTAAAATCACGCCGAATTTCATGACTGCAATTAATTTTATTCCATAAATTTCCGTTACAATATGTTTGTTAATTTAACTATAGGACCGGATTATGATAAATTCGCCACTCTGATTTACGCTTGGTAGAAAGCGCGAACTTGTGAATTTATTTTTTCTGTATTATAATTTTTTGGATTTAAGATATGGCAACAGGAAAGAAACAAAGAATCATTTAAACTATCTAATAAAGCTTTCTAAATTGTTTTCTTGGCGTATAATCATAATTTAATTAATATTAAACTATTAGTTAAAAAACGTGTATTTATAAAAAAAATACTACACTCTTTATTTTTTATTTATAATTTAATTTCTACTTTTTAGTGTTTAAAATCTGTCATTGTTACAGTTTCACGGTCATTTGTCCAGTCACTCGTATACAATTGTAACCATTAAGAACATTTGGCGATTTATCACTTGCGCCAGGATAACATAAATATGCCTTAAAACTAATTTACTAATTTATCTCTAAGATCGAAAAATATTAAAATGTACCATTGTGAACGGAAACACGTCTGTGTACATAGTTTGTATAATTCTAACATACCAGGAAGTGAGTGAAAAATCTATACAATTATCGAAACAAGTTAAATTAAAACAAGAACGAAAAATCATGCATCAGGCATAGATTATGTAACACTTTCCAACACTTCCAATATACTTTTACAAATCTTTACCGTGTAATAATGTGGTAGATGATGTCTAAGTAAACAAGGTCAAGGTCAAACTGGGCCTGGAGGACTACCTTTCGGCTTACGCTCAACTAGCCCCGCCCGTGTCTAAGTAAACAAATTAGAAAAAGCATAACATAATTAAAAACCCAATTTCAGGAACTACCAACAACATTCTGAAAAATATCCGAATTCTTTTGTGCAGCCCTGTATATGATGAATAAATTTGTATATATACTACATTGCGTTTAGAATGCTAAAATTTAGCTCAGTTAGGAAACGTATAGCACAGTTTAAAATTCCCCTTTTGGAATTTCCGTCAATAAACGGAGATGTGCTCCAGATTTTTTGTGCTGCACTGTATAGATCTATAGAATTTATACACGCCAAGTAATACGCAAATAATTGGTTAAATTTAAAATCGCGTGCCGCAACTGTAAACGCTCTTCCAACAATTATTGTTAACAGACAATACTTTAACCAAATTCTTTTGTGTGTCCCTGTAAATGAACGATGAATGAAATGCACACAGTATTCCACTATAGTCAGCCCAATATAATGCAACTCAGTGATATATATTAGTTTCAATATGCTTGAAATAATGAAACTTCAAAATAAATCGCAAACGATTTTTCCCCATAGACCATAGTATAACGGAATTCTTTTGAGTAACCCTGTAAAGATACTAAGTGCTCTGCGCACCATATTCTATGATAAGCTTGTTGTAGTACATCTCAATGGTATATATCAATTTCAATAATTTGAAATGACATAACATCATTAGAATTAACCGCAAACGATTTTTCCCCAAAGACCGTAAATGTAACGGAATATTTTGGAGTGTCCCTGTAAAAAAAAACTATAAGTGCTACACACTTTATATTCAATACCGAGCATGCCATAGTAAACCTCAATAAATATATCAATTGCATGACAATCCGAGTATATTTAGCCTATTTACAGCACGGACAGACAGACAGACAAATCAAATTCATAAACACTTTTCAACTATGTTGGAAAGTGTTAAAAAGACTGAAAAATACAGCTATAACTTTTTACATAAGTAAATACATAGTTTTCATATATTCTTTCTCTTAAAACAGAGATTCTGCATTATTATTATTATTGTTGTTGTTGTTGTTGTTGTTGTTGTTATTATTTTGTAAAAAAAAGTATAATGTATATATGAGACACGCTACTAACCTATATTCATTGAACTATAGTAATTCGGATATGTTTCATATTTTTCGTCTGGGAGTTTTTCCCCTCAAAATAAACATAGACAGAAAGATTTCGATTGAAAATCGTCTGAAACAGAGTTTGGTGCGACTGATTCCAGAGGAAGGGAAAATCAATTTAATGAGATATTTTTCTGCAAGTATGTATTTATAACAATGCATACATTGTAACATATTTTAATTCGTTTTATTCCGTCTTTGCATTGATTATGTAATTAATATGAAGAAAGCAATTTTTTTTAATAGAGAGACGAATTTGGTATACTCTATGTAAGTTTAGTTGTATTTAGTTGTTCTTTTCTAACTCTACTAAATTTAATTTGTAGAATCATGTAATTTTGCAATAGAAAAATTTAAAAAAAAAAATTGAATTGTGGCTGTGAAATATATTTTATCATTTATTCAATTTGATCTTGCAGTTGAGAATATTTGGTGATTTATCACCAGCGCTTGGCTAACAGAAATATGCCTTAAATTTAATTTATTAATTTATCTCTAAGTTCTAAAAAAATTTTAAATGCTGTATTGTCTTCGGAAACACACTCTGTACATAGTTTTTATAATTCTAGCATACCAGGAAATGAGTGAAAAAGTCGACACAGTTAATCGATACTGTTATCGAACCAAGTTAAAATAAAAGATTGTAAAACAGAGCGAAGTACTGATTCGATACCTCTTTACATGAATAAAGGCATAGTTTTCATGCATCCTTTCTCTTTAATAAGAGATTCTTCATTAAAAAAAAAAAAAAAAAAAAAAAAAAAAAACTTAATGTACATATGAAACGTACTAATAACCTATATTTATTGGACTACACATTGGACTATAGTAATTTGGATTGTTTAACATTTTTAGTCTAGGATTTTTTTCCCTCAAAAATAAACACAGACAGAAAGATTTCGATTGAAAAACGTCTGAAACAGAGTTTGGCGCGACTGATTCCAGAAGAAGGGAAAATCAATTTAATGAGATATTTGTCTGCAAGTATGTATTCATAACAATGCATACATTGTAACATGTTTTAATTCGTTTTATTCCGTCTTTAAAGAGAAGTTGAGTATTGATTATATAATTAATATGAGGAAAGCTATTTTTTTAATAGATAGACGAATTTAGTACTTCATGTAAGTTTAGTTGTATTTAGTTGTTCTTTTGTTACTTTACTAAATATTAATTTGTAGAATCATGTAATGTTACAATAGAAACAGAAGAGAAAATGCAATTTGGCGCGACTGATTACCGAAGGGAAAATCAATATAATGAGAAATTTTGCTGCAAGTATGTATTTATAACAATGGATATATTGTAACAGATTTCAAATCGTTTATCATTTTATTCTGCTTTTTAAAAGAAGTTGAGTAAGGGATTACATAATCAATATGAGGAAAGCGATTTTTAACAGAGAGACAAATTTAGTACTTGGTGTAATTTCATTTGTATTTAGTTGTTCTTTTGTAACTGAACTAAATATTAATATGTAGAATTATATATTTTTACAAAAAAAAAAAAAAAAAAAAAAGAAAAGAAAAGAAAAAGAAAAAGAAAAAAAGAAAAAGGGCGAATATATATATACTTTTTTTTTTGCGGCTGTGAAATATATTTTCTCTATCATTGAATTTGATCTTGCAGTTGTAACCATAAAGAATATTTGGCTGTTTATTACCAGCGCTGGGCTAGCAGAAAAATGCCTTAAAGTAAATTTATTAATATATCTCTAAGTTTTAAAATATTAAAATGATGTATTTTTTCTGAAACGCACCTGTCTAAATAGTTTGTATAATTCTAGCATACCCGGAAATGAGTGAAAAAATCGACACATTCATTTAATCGATACTGTAATCGAACGAAGTCAAATTAAATAAAAGAGTGTAAAAAAGAGCTAAGTATGGATTTAATAACTCTTTACATGAATAAATACATAGTTTTCATATAGTCTTTCTCTTTAAAAAAAAAGAAGATAGAAAGAAATTAAAGCATAGTGTACGTACATATGAAACGTACTACTAACCTATATTTATTGAACTACACATTGAACTATAGTAATTGGAATTGTTTAACATTTTTCGTCTGGGATTTTTCTTCCTCTCAAAAGTAAGCACAGACAGAACGATTTGGGAAGAAAATCGTCTGAAACAAAGTTTGGTGCGACTGACAGCAGAAGAAGAGAAAATCAATTTATGGGACTATTTTTCTGCAAGAATGTATTTATAACAATGGATACATTGTATTGTGACATATTTCAAATCGTTTTACTCAGTCTTTTAAAAGACGTTGATAGCGATTATATAATAAATCGAGGAAAGTGATTTTTAACAGAGAGACAAATTTCGTATATTTGATGTAATTTCAGTTGTATTTAGTTGTTCTTTTGTAACTCAACTAAATATTAATTTGTGGAATCATGTAATTTTACAAAAAATAATAAATAATAAAAAATAAATAACACTTTTTTGGGGGGGTTGGGGGGGGGGGCTGTGAAATATATTCTCTCATCTATTGAATTTGACTTTGCAGTTGTAATCATAAAGATAATTTGGCGATTTATTACCAGTGCTTGGCTAACAGAAATTTGCCTCAAAATTAATTGATTAATTTATCTCTAAGTTTTAAAATATTAAAATGCTGTATTGTCTTCGGAAAAACAACTGTGTAAACAGTTTGTATATTCTAGTATACCAGGAAATGAGTGAAAAAAGCGATAACGTTAATTAGCACTGTCTTCGAACAAAGCTAAATTAAATAAAAGATTGTAAAAAAGAGCGAAGTATAGATTCGATACGATTTACATGAATAAATATATAGTTTTCATGCATTCTTTCCCTTTAATAAGAGATACTCCATTAATTTTTTTTTTTTTTTTTTTAGAAAAAAAACATAATGCACACATGAAACATACTAACTAACCTATGTTTATGGGACTACAGGCTGAACTATAATATTGTTTAACATTTTTCGTCTGGAATTTTTTTTTTCCTCAAAAATAAACACAGACAGAAAGATTTCGATTCAAAATCGTCTGAAACAAAGTTTGGCGCGATTTTACAGAAGAAGGGAAAATCAATTTGAAAGAACATTTTTCTGCAAGTATGTATTTATAACAATAGATACATTGTAACATATTTCAAATTGTTTTATTCCGTCTTTTAAAAGAAGTTGAGTAAAAATTATATAATTAATATGAGGAAAGTGATATTTAACCGAGAGGCGTATTTAGTACTTGGTATAAGCTCAATTGTATTTAGTTGTACTTTTGAAACTCAGCTAAATATTAATTTGTTGAATTATATATTTTTACAAAAGAAAAAGGAAAAAAGAAAAAAACATGGGAAAACTTCTTTTTATGGCTGTGAAATATATTCTATCATCCATTAGATCTAATCTTGCAGTTGTAACCATAAAGAATATTTGGTGATTTATCACCAGCGGATGGCTAACAGAAAAATACCTTAAAGTTAATTTATCTCTAAGTTTTAAAATATTAAAATTATGTATTGTTTTCTGAAATGCACCTGTATAAATAGTTTGTATAATTCTAGTATACCAGGAAATGAGTGAAAAAATCGACGCAGTTAATCAATACTGTTTTCTCGAACCAAGTTGAATAAAAGATTGTAAAAAAGAGCGAAGCACTGATTCGATACCTCTTTACATGAATAAATACATAGTTTTCATGCATTCTTTCTCTTTAATAAGAGATTATCCATTAAAAAAACAAACATAATGTACATATTAAACGTACTACTAACCTATATTTATTGGACTACACATTGAAGTATAGTAATTTGGATTGTTTAAAATTTTTCGTCTGGGATTTTTTTTTCCTTCAAAAGTAAACACAGACAGAAAGATTTCGATTGAAAATTGTCTGAAACAAAGTTTGGCGCGACTGATTACAGAAGAGTTAGAAAATCAATTTATGGAAGTATTTTTCTGAAAGATAGTATTTATAACAATGAATACATTGTATCATATTTCAAATCGCGTTTTATTCCGTCTTTTAAAAGAAGTTGAGTAAAAATTATATAATTAATATGAGGAAAGTGATCTTTAACAGAGAGACGAATTTAGTGCTTGGTATAAGCTCAATTGTATTTAGTTGTCCTTTTGTAACTCAACTAAATATTATTTTGTAGAATTAAATATTTTTACAAAAGAAAAAGGAAAAAAAACATGCGAAAACTTCTTTTTGTGGCTGTGAAATTATATTCTCTCATCCATTAGATTTAATCTTGCAGTTGTAAATACAAATAATATTTGGCGATTTATCACCAGCGTTTGGCTAACAGAAAAATGACTTAAAGTTAATTTATTAATTTATCATTAAGTTTTAAAATATTAAAATGATCAAGGGTACAAAAATCTAGGCGCCAATGGTCTAATTCCCACCACTAAATTTTATTAGTATTCTTCGCCAAATTTTATTAGTATACTCCGCGTAAATTTTATCAGTATTTTTATTAGGGGAAGAATACTAAAAATTTAGTGGTGGGAATCGGCCCATTGGCGCCTAGATTTTTGTACCCCTGGAAATGATGTATTGTTTTCTGAAACCCACCTGTGTAAATTGTTCATATAATTCTAGCATACCCGGAAATGAGTGAAAAAATCGGCACAGTTAATCGATACTGATATCGAACGAAGTTAAATTAAATAAGAGTGTAAGAATGAGCTAAGTATTGATTTGATATCTCTTTACATGAATAAATACATAGTTTTCATGTATTTTTCTCTTTAATAAGAGATTCTCCATTAAAGAAATAATAAAAAAAGAAAAACATAATATACATATGAAACGTACTACTAACCTATATTTACTGGTCTACACATTAAATTATAGTAATTGGGATTGTTTAAAATTTTTTGTCTGGGATTTTTTTCCCCTCAAAAGTAAACCCAGACAGAAAGATTTCGATTGAAAATCGTCTGAAACAAAGTTTGGCGCGAGTGATTACAGAAGAGGGGAAAATCAATTTATGGAAGTATTTTTCTGCAAGTATGTATTTATAACAATGGATACATTATAACATATTTCAAATCGTTTTATTCCGTTTTTTGAAAGAAGTTGAGTAATGATTGTATAATTATTATGAGGAAAGCTATTTTTAATAGAGAGACGAATTTAGTACTTGGTGTAAGCTCAGATGTATTTAGTTGTTCTTTTGTGACTCAACTAAATATTAATTTATATAATTATATATTTTTACAAAAGAAAAAGAAAAAGAAAAACATGCGAAAACTTCTTTTTGTGGCTGTGAAATTATATTCTCTCATCCATTGGATTTAATCTTGTAGTTGTAACCATAAAGAATATTTGGCGATTTATCACCAGCGTTTGGCTAACTGATAATTTAGGCCTTAAAGTTAATTTATTAATATATCTCTAAGTTTTAAAATATTAAAATGATGTATTTTTTTCTGAAACGCACCTGTCTAAATAGTTTGTATAATTCTAGCATACCCGGAAATGAGTGAAAAAATCGACACATTTAATCGATACTGTAATCGAACCAAGTTAAATTAAATAATAGAGTGTAAAAAGGAGCTAAGTATTGATTTGATAACTATTTACATGAATAAATACATAGTTTTCATGTATCTTTTCTCCTTAATAAGAGATCCTCCATTAAAGAAATAATAATTTAAAAAAAACATAATGTACATATGAAACGTACTACTAACCTATATTTATTGGACTACACATTGAATTATAGTAATTGGGATTGTTTAACATTTTTTGTCTGGGATTTTTTTCCCTCAAAAGTAAATCCAGACAGAAAGATTTCGATTGAAAATCGTCTGAAACAAAGTTTGGCGCGACTGATTACAGAGGAAGGGAAAATCAATTTATGGAAGTATTTTTCTGCAAGTATGTATTTATAACAATGGATACATTGTAACATATTTCAAATCGTTTTATTCCGTCTTTTAAAAGAAGTTGAGTAATGATTATATAAATAATATGAGGAAAGTTATTTTTAATAGAGAGACGAATTTAGTGCTTGATGTAAGTTCAGTTGTATTTAATTGTTCTTTTGTAACTCGACTAAGTGTTCATTTTAAGAATTATATATTTTTACAAAGGAAACAGAAAGAAAAAATAGGAAAACTAATTTTTATGGCTGTGATACATTTTTTATCTGCCACTGAATTTAAACTTGTCATTCTTAATCTTTAATATTTTCCCCTCTTGTGCACTAGCTATAAAATTTAGCCCGATACTGAAGGTACTCATTAGAAAAAATGTAATAACATTTTAAAATTGTTTCAAGATAAATTTTCTCATTTAAAAATCTCTTCTTACATAGAAATAAGTATTAATCCTAAATACTCCCTCATGTCGACATTTATTGAATTGTCTGTCCCTGAAAACTGTTTTAAATGGCAAATTTCTTATTTATACCCAGCCACTGGCAGAAATCTACAAAAGTCACAATTCTTATTCTTTTAAAAAATCATTTTACAACTATAGCCAGAAAGACATGACTTCTGATTTTGCAGTAATTCTGCAAAAGAACTCGAAACAAAAAGAGAGTATAGACAAGGGATATCCCACGGCATCCTTACGTTACTAACACTGATCATGTCAAGACTCCAGAATCAGATAGAATATGTCTGACTGTATCCCATCAATAACAACACAGATCTCTTTCAAAATGATTTTTAGAGGAGTTTAAATCAATTTAAGGAACTTAGACTGCATTCTTGCTTCTCAAACAGCATCTGACAAGCATTTTCCTTTTTTCATAAATACTATTTTTTCTAAACGACACTACAAATGATGTGAATTTATTTTCGCTTCGCTTAACAGCGTACAACCAACGGAGTGAAAAATGTGTCCAGACCGGGAATCGAACCCAGATGCCTTGGTATAGCGCGTCAAGTAACCAATTAAGCCATCATTTACCAACTAAGCCATCCGGAAAACATCATATGTGGCATATCTTTTCACTAATATACGTTGGCAAGGCTAAAACTTCGCAGCGCAAGGTGGAATGTCAACATGAACACACTATTGCATTTGTAACCATAAAGAACTATTGTCACTATTGCATTTGTAACCATATTTCAGTGGCGTACATGAGACGAATAAGTTCCCAGCATCGGATAATATATCCAATTTTCAATTAAATTTTCAGCAGGACTGAAACTACGCCATAAATCTTTAAACGACAAACGTCGTTTAAAGATTTACTAGATGGAACCCGTCAAAATTTGACGGCAAACAACTTGATAGTACCATAAAATTAAATTTTATAGTTGCTTTAACTTGACAAATTTCATAGTGGGGAGCATAATATGATTAAGCGATCACAGACCTTTCTATCGATATATCACATGAGGTTGTGTGCAAAATTTAGAAAGTACCTCTTGGGGGGAGGGGCAAAGTGGGGAGATGGGCATTGGAGATGCATAATATGATTAAGTGGTCACAGATCTTTCCATCGATATATCACATGAGGGTTGTGTCCAAAATTTAGAAAAGTGCCCCCCTTAAGGGGGGGGGGAGTGGCGGGATGGACCCCGAAGATGCATATGATTAAGCAGTCACAGATCTTTCCAACAATATGACATGAGGGGTGTCAACAAAATTTAGAAAAGTACACCTTGTGGGGGGGGGCAAAGTGGGGAGATGGACATCGGAGATGCACAATATGATTAAGCAGTAACAGACCTTTCCAACAATATGTGACATGAGGGGTGTCAACAAAATTTAGAAAGTATCCCTTGGGGGGGGGGGCAAAGTGGGCAGATTGACATTGGAGATGCATAATATGATTAAGTGGTCACAGACCTTTCAAATGATATATAACATGAGGGTTGTGTGTAAAATTTAGAAAGTACGTTGGGGGGGGGGGGCAAAGTGGGGAGATGAACATCGGAGATGCATAATAAGATTAAGCATTCACGGACCTTTCCAACAATATATGACATGAGGGGTGTCAACAAAATTTAGAAAGTATCCCTTGGGGGGGGGGGGGGGCAAAAAGTGGGGAGATGGACATCGGAGATGCATAATATGATTAAGCAGTAACAGACCTTTCCAACAATATGTGACATGAGGGGTGTCAACAAAATTTAGAAAGTATGCCTTGGGGGGGGGGGGGCAAAGTGGGCAGATTGACATTGGAGATGCATAATATGATTAAGTGGTCACAGACCTTTCAAATGATATATAACATGAGGGTTGTGTGCAAAATTTAGAAAGTACGTTGGGGGGGGGGGGGCAAAGTGGGGAGATGAACATCAGAGATGCATAATATGATTAAGCAGTCACGGACCTTTCCAACAATATACGACATGAGGGGTGTCAACAAAATTTAGAAAGTATCCCTTGGGGGGGGGGGGGGGGCAAGTGGGGAGATGGACATCGGGTATGCATAATATGATTAAGTGGTCACAGACCTTTCCAATATGATATATAACATGAGGGTTGTGTGCAAAATTTAGAAAGTACGTTGGGGGGGGGGGCAAAGTGGGGAGATGAACATCGGAGATGCATAATATGATTAAGCAGTCACGGACCTTTCCAACAATATACGACATGAGGGGTGTCAACAAAATTCAGAAAGTATCCCTTGGGGGGGGGGGCAAAGTGGGGAGATGGACATCGGAGATGCATAATATGATTAAGTGGTCACAGACCTTTCCAATGATATATAACATGAGGGTTGTGAGCAAAATTTAGAAAGTACCACTTGGGGGGGGGGGCAAGTAGGAAGATGGACATCGGAGATGCATAATATGATTAAGTGGTCACACCCCTTTCCAATGATATATAACATGAGGGTTGTGTGCAAAATTTAGAAAGTACGTTGGGGGGGGGGGCAAAGTGGGGAGATGGACATCGGAGACGCATAATATGATTAAGTGGTCACAGACCTTTCCAATGATATATAACATGAGGGTTGTGAGCAAAATTTAGAAAGTACCCCTTGGGGGGGGGGGGGCAAGTGGGAAGATGGACATCGAAGATGCATAATATGATTAAGTGGTCACAGACCTTTCCAATGGTATATAACATGAGGGTTGTGTGCAAAATTTAGAAAGTACGTTGGGGGGGGGGGGGGGCAAAGCGGGGAGATGGACATCGGAGATGCATAATATGATTAAGTGGTCACAGACCTTTCCAATGGAAAAAGATTTTTTTCTCTGCTGTCGCTCGACAAGTTTCAAAACAGTTGATGAATTTTCCGTCGATTAATGAATTTTGTGATTTTTCCTCTATCGATTGACAAATTTCGCAATTTATCGATTAACGAATTTCACAATTTTTTCCATAAACGAACAAATTGCGCACTTTATTTCCGCTAATACCTGACACCATTTCGCCCTTTACAATTCAGCCAATAAATTGAACGTTGTTTCTTTCTAGAAATGTCAGGAATGAAACAATGATTCTTTAGGATGAATTTCCTTCGTTCGATGCCCCATGGAAGAATGTGTGCGATGCAGCAACGGGCGTCAGACTTTTTAGGGCACCTGCAGACTAAAAACATCTAACCAATCTTCGCGTTTTGAAAAAATCACAGATTTCGTCAAATGATTGAGAAAAAAACACTAATTTCATCAAAGGATCATGGGAAAACATGACTTTCATTAAAAGACCACAGAAAAAACGTGAATTATGGAAAAGGATCGTGAAAGATAAGCAAATTTTGTCAAAGAATCGCAAAAAAGGAAATTTCACCAAAAGATCACGCTTTTTTACTAAATTTCGTCTAAAAATTGCGGAATAAAATGTATTTTATCAAAGAATCGCTGGAAAATGCGAATTTCGTTAAGGATTGCGAGAAAAATGCAAAATTCTTCAAAGGATCGCTGAAAAAACACGAATTTCGTCAAAGAATTGCTGAAAAAACATGAATCTCGCCCAATAACAGAAAAATCATGGTTCATAATCATTATATCTAGTAGTATCCAGTACTGGCTAAACTTAATAGTCACACTCGCCAATTGCGATGATTGAATGTAAAATGAAATTTTTTTTCCCGCTGTCACTCAAAGAATTTTGAAACCATTTGGTGAAGTTTATCCCGAAACCATTTTGTGAATTTACCGATTTTTTCTTCAAAATCATTTTTCAACAACATTTGACCCAATACGCATGCGTAAAAAAAAACACCGGCCATTAAAATGAGGGTCTATTACTGTCTCTAGAAACGTGTTTGGGATCATCTCCTGTTTTTTTTTTCTTGCACGTTGCATTAAACCTAGGAAGATATTTATATAGAACTCACTGTGGAGTGTTCAGAAGGTATTTATCTTATTTTTTATAATTTGTATGAATACTTAGGTGTCCATTTCGGATTTACTGTTTAAAAATGAATTTAGGCTCATTTAACATTCGCGAAATCAATCCCGATGGAAATTGTGGTTTTAGATCTCTATCATTTTGTTTATATAGTACAGAAAATAATTATTCAAATGTACGTAAAAATATCGTAGAACACGTAATACAAAATTGGACCACTTATAGTCCGTTTTTTATCGGGGATGAATCTTATGGTGTTCCGATTGCTAATGAAAACGATTATGTAAATATATGGTTCTTCATAGAAGTATGTGCTTCTTCACACTTCAATAGAAGCATTGTTTAAATTAATATAATTCTACAAATATGATGCAGTTTTAAAATATTGAGTAATGATTAATACTGTCAAGGAATCTACTCATATACGTAATTAAGTTTTGGTACTTCTCTATTATCTCATCGACCACTTTTCATCACAAAAAACTATCGCCAAACTGTAACGCCAAATAAACGGGAGAACGTTGTCATTAATACGCGCAAATGTTGAATTAAAAACCACTTGATGACATAACAAACACGTATACTGCTTCCGACATCAAGTAAATGGGACTGCATTTTTGGCATTTAATCATACAGTTTGGCGATAGTATTTTGTTATGAAAAGTGGACGATGGGATAATAGAGAAGTACCTAAGTTTTTTATACCACGTTTGAAAAATTATCTTTTTTTGACATTTAAAAAAAATAACAGAAAAAACATTACAAATTTGCCCATTTGCTCAGCGGTCAAAGGATTAAGTAAATAAGTAAATATTAATGATTAGCGGAACTGGTTCTAGCTATGAAGTAATATTATTTTGCTCAAAAACCCCCAAGAAAAAAATAATTACAAAGAATAAGTAATCGTCTTTAAATATACAAAAAACAATGTGATTAATGGCCAGGATTTTTTTACATATAACATTTTTTATATACAAAAGAAAAACCGAAATAACCTCATTCATTTCACCCGATGTCAAAAAGTTTTTTTCCCCACATTCTTGGGCAAAGCACTAAATCAATAAAATCACCAATTTGTGACAAATTACGAGTTTCATATGAATCGCCCATGAACGGACATGCAAACTGGTAAAAAATGAATGTAATAAATTAAAACATTCAAGATTTGTATACATACAAACAATACAATGTAAATATTAATATTGTTACATGATACATTGTTTGTATACATACTTCTTTGTATACATATATTGTTTGTATACATACAAACAAATATAATGTAAACATTATTCAAATATTAAGAGATTCTAAAGATTTGTATACATACAAACAATATAATGCATACATACTCTTTACAAATAAAATAGCACACTTATATAATGACAAAACTTTTAAATCGAATAGAGATAGTATATTTCTGTTAAAAAATAATGCCAAAGTTCAGACTTATATATATTATACATTCACATAAAGCTAGTCACATTCCTGCATATTTATTAAATATTTAGTTGCTAAATACAGAAATAATATTTTATAATTTATATTCAGACGCTCAGATTCGCTTTTTTCGAACAAATAATAATAAAAATATTACTGCCGTGCGTACTGTCTTTTGACATTATATTTACATAATCGTTTTCATTAGCAATCGGAACACCATAAGATTCATATCCGATCATAAACGGAATATAAGTGGTCCAATTTTGTATTACATGTTCTACTATATTTTTATTTACGATTGAAGAATTATTTTCTGTACTATATAAACAAAATGATTTGATTTCGCGAACGTTAAATGAACCTAAATTCACGTTACACAGTAAATCCGAAATGGATACCTAAGTATTCATTCAAATTACAATAAATACAACAATAAATAAAATAAATACCTTCTAAACACTCCACAGTTTTTTATATAAATATCTTCCTAGGTTTAACGCAACGCGGAAAAAGCCATCAAAACAACAGGAGTTGATCTTGATCCCAAATACGTTTGGAGACAGGAATAGACCCTCGGCCTCATTGGCCGGTCCTTTTTTGACGCATGCGTATACGGTCGAAATTCGATGGAATTATTTGACATTTTTAGCAAACAGCTTTAAATATATGGATGGCGTAGTTTGAGTTTTAATATTTTCTCTTTGATACCGAGCGCCCCTGAGCCCAAAGACTGGTATAAAGATTGTGCTCGAGCTCGGGCTCGCGCTTGGGATTAGACTAAACCCTTATCTCTATTGTGCAATGTAATTTGTAAAGAAATTTAGCAGTTTCAAAAATTTCATACAACCCATTTCAACAAATTTAAAGATGAATTATGAATAAAAATAAATTGATTTTGTGATTATTCAATCGCAACGTGGGTGCAGACAAATGAAACAGATCGTACTGTAACAAAGTCTGACTCACTAATTGGAACTCACAAATTGGAAGACTTAAGTTGTATACAAGATGTTAAGAATTACTTTCTTCAACTGAAACTGCAAATCGATTCCAGATGCACCCGTGTAAATATTCTCAAGAATTTAATACTTGCCAAGTACATATAAATTTTATGTCGCTTCTTCTGATCTGACACTATACAGACGTTTATTACACGATAAATTCGTAGTACTTAAGTTTATAAGTTAAATATCTATCAACCACTTCAAAAGCCGCTATAACTGCTTAACATGGGATGTTAAGCCCTCGAACTACTTGAAATTCTTCAACGCGATATACTCAAGATTTTGAGGGGCAGAAGAAGGTATTCTGTTGCGAGCTCCGAGAGAGGACTCCGGTAGTTCTCTCTCTTGAGAGAAAAACGTCTTTCGGCCCTTGTACCGTGAAATAATAAGTTTTGCCCGGAAAGGTGAAATGGGCATCCTGACAGCCAAAAAAAACTTTAAAACCCACCAACTAAAAACTACATGTATGTTGTAATCTTGTTGTGTACTGTGAAGTAGTCTAATTAAAGTTAATGTTGCGCCAGCAGTTCTTTTAATTTAATTATCCTACAGTACTATTTAACAATTCAAGAGAAGAAAATTGACGGTCACATTTTTGCTTTCAAAACTGTGTGCAAATCGGAAATCATCTGAAACGTGTAACAAGTACATTAACTATACATAAGTTTAAATAATTAAAGTAAATTGTTTTAAATAAACTGAATGTCAATTTCCCTAAATGTCTTACACTTGTTTCTTTTGATAAGGTTGTTGCGATGCTACATGACGAATTAAGCAAAACTAAAACTTGAAGGACACATAAAATTGTTTCGTCTTCTTTTCATTATTCAGGGAGGGGACTGCCATATTTTCATGATCAGAACTCCTTACCGTTATGGGAGAAAACAAGCAAGATATAATTTTAATGTAAAAGAAAACATAAAAATTCATTATGATGTAATTGTTTGAAAAGTATGATATATATTAAATAAAGCCGCATATATCATTCAAAATTTGAATTAATTGCTCAAGAATTAGTGTATATATATTTTTTAAAAACCTGATTTAACTAAAACCTAATAAACATACACTAAACAATTAAGATTTTTTCCATAACAAGAGATTTTTTAAATTTTTGGTAATAGTGCTTTTTTAACAAACAAAGATTATAGATACTCTGTCACTGTTAAAATAAAATAAATGATTGGAGTTTCTTTCCCTGATCGGGGTGCTTTTATCATGAATCTAAAGCCTATTTTCGGATGATTTAAAACTAAAGTCGCTACAAAGTTAATTTTATTTCTCCTGAACCAGTCTTGGAAAATAATCCAAGATATCCCTAAACAGAATTTAAAACGCTTCAACATAAAAATAATCGTGGAATACTAAATACGGCGTAGGAGGTAGATTTTTAGAAATTTATAGTTCTGTTTATTTATATGTCTTGTTCGCAGACGTATAAATAAAAAAGAACTAACAATTGAAGTGAAGGAAATCCGACGACGGTCACATTTTTACTTTTAAAACTGTCTGCAAATCGGAAATCGTCTGCGGTTGCAGGTAAAATGTTGACGTGGATAAACGTTTAAGAAATGACAGCGCCTTAAGTACATAAAGTTTGAATAATTACCGTCTAGAGAGGAAATTGTTTTAAACAAACGAATATTTTTATTTTTATTTCTAAATGTCTTAAAACTATTTCCATTGATAAATTTGTAAGAATGATTCATGGGGAGTTTAGACAAAATAGTAAAGCTTGAATGAATAATGATCTACAAACAAGAAAAATCAATAATTCGAGAAAGAAACAATGGTAAACTTTTTATGTCATATTTTTTTGAGGAGAGAAATTTATCAAGATTTATCACGAATAGGTGCCAGTATTGATGGGCATAACGATTATTTTGATTATTCGAATGAATCATTCGGTCATACGCAGAAGCATGTCTGTCAAACTTTTTTTATTCAATTACTACCAGAAATTTTGAAAAAAAAAAAAAAGAAGTTTCTGATTTTAATTAGAATTAGATTAGGTGCCATATAAAAATGAAAAATGCGTTTCGAAGCAAATTTTTCATTTTTATCTGGCATCTAATCTAATTAAAATCAGAAAATTCTATTTTTTTTTTTTTCAAAATTTCTGGTAGTAACTGAATTTTTTTTTTAAATTAAATTTGACAGATATCCGTCTTCGCATGCCCGAATGATTCATTCGAATAATCAAAATAATCGTTATGCCCATCACTAAGGTGACAGGCCACAATATTACTAATGCGCATGCGTTTTGTATTTCTTTATAACTGAGGGATACTAGAGATTTAAATTCTGCATCGTCAATTTAAAACAACTTGTAGAACCTTTTTTAAAACAAATTTAGCCATTTAGGAGTGGAAAAGTTAAAAAGCATACCAGACTGGTATAAATTTAGGGATTAGACCCGATTTAGAAGAAAATAAAGTCTACAAATTACAAAGGAAAGGAAGCTCTTTTTTTTCAATTGCATTCTAAGCTTAATTAAATATATATATATTGTGCCCCTTATTTCCTACCATCGTCGTTTATAAATAAATAGTCTTTATACTAGATTAATTTTAACTCAATTATTCAAATTGGTAAAGAAATCACATGAGTTGTAATTTTCCAACAGGACGAAAAATGTCCGGGCCAGGATTCGAACGTGGGATCTCTTGGCTGAAGCTGCCATGCTCTACCAACTGAGCTATCCCGGTCGAATCTGGAGGACCTCATTCATCCAGTTAACCTTATTGATCATAGCATCTGGTCTTGTATCTGAATCAGCTCAACAGAATAAACCGCAGGTAATTTGGAACTCCAGTAAACGCTGGATACGTGATTACACTAGATTAATTTTAACACAATTATTCAAATTGGTAAATAAATCACACGAGTTGTAATTTTCCAACTGGACGAAAAATATCCGGGCAGGATTCGAACCTGGGATCGCTTGGCTGAAGCTGCCATGCTCTACCAACTACGCCATCCCGGTCGAATCTAGAGAACCTAATTCATCCAGTTAACCTTATTGATCATTCGACCTCAGATTCGACCGGAATGGCTCAGTTGGTAGAGCATTGCAGCTTCAGCCAAGAGATTCCAGGTTCGAATCCTAGCTCGGACATTTTTTGTCCAGTTGGAAAATTACAACTCATATAAAATAGTCTTTATCACAGATCATCTACGTGAAGAAAAGTATTTATTTATTTTTAAATAGACTTTTCCATAAATTCTGGTGATATTCAAACATTTTAACATTATAAACAAGAGTGTGCCTCTGAACGGGTTAAAGTGCTTAATCATTAAAATATTCGTAGAATAGCAAGCAGGGTGGAGGGGGATTTGTAGTAATTTATAGTTCTGTTTATTTGTATGTCTTGTTCTCAAACGTATAAATAAAAAAAAGAATACATGCCTAACAAATCAGGAAAAGAAAATCTGATCTTAAATTGCCTGTGATTACTGTTAAGGTAAAATGTTGACGTGAAACAACGTTTCAGAAAAGACAGCACCTTTAAGTACGTAAATTCTGAATAATTACTGACTGGAGAAGGGCCTCAGAAAAAAAGGGGTGTACAAATTACGGGGGTCCCGGCTCTTTTAAAGGACCCGTCACAAGTCATGCTTTGCTTTGTAGATGGCATAGAAAAAAACACAGTTCGAGTACTTTTAACTACGTGAAATTTTCAAATTAATACTAGAAGTATCAAGTCGTTGGCAAAAATCCAAACTGGCTACTTTCTGGTGCATTTTTAAATTCATTTGAGCTCGCAAATATATGAAATGGGCTGGTTATTTTGTTCAGAGACTATGTAATCGAGCAACTTTTCCATTTTTTAAATATATTTTACATTTTCATACTTTTAATTTAAATAATAATAGTAAAAATATTTAATATTTAATAATAATCAAATCAAAACATATTCGAGTATTTTGAACTTGCATCAAAACTGATATGTTAAAAGAATGCAGAAAATGTTATTTCATTTCATAGGGCTTTATTTTTTTTTCTCGACAGTTGTTACTTTTTTGAATGATGGCGTTATTAGATAATTTAACATATGGTAACGGCTAAAATTCCATTATTCTAATTATTCTTTAACATAAGATACATTTTTTATATATATATTTAATATTTTAATATTTTTAATTTAAATAATAAATAATTTTCAATATTTAATAATTACAGTTTAATGAAATTTCAGAAATAGTTTAATACCACGTGTTAACATTTTAAACATATTCTAAAAAAGATGAAATATATTTAAAGTTTTACTTCAATATTCTTGTAATTAAATTTTTATTACGTAAAAAAATAAAAAATAAATAAAATGAAAAATAACACTTTTCAATTTCTTCCACTCGTGTCTCCGGTTATACTATTTATAATGTTATCAAGGAAATTTTAATATTTGCAAAACTCTACAAAAATAATTCCTTTTTTTTACAGCTATATACACTTTTAAAAAATTTATTTTAATTCTTGCTGAAAATAAAAAATAAAATATTTTGTAAGAAACTCTATTCAAATATAAGTTAAATATTATTTATTTCGAAATAACAATAATAACAAAAACCTCAACGATTTCAGAACTATTCATCTTAATATATTTATATTTTAATCTTTTAAACATTTCATTGGCATCTCAATTTCATAATTTCCTTTTCGGATTTACAGCTCAATACTTTCAGTTTTGCTTTGAAAATAGTCTTTCATGTCCTTTCAAAAGTACCTATTACATTCATATTACATCTTGAGTTATGCAAAGAGAGAAAAAGAATAAATTTGTAAGCCACTCACCACAATTTACATTCCTGTTCCAGAGATTCTGTCTGGAAAAAAAAAAAAAAAAAAAAAAAAAAAAACATTCCCGGAATGCAAACCTAGACTTAATACGCAGAATTATATTTTCAAACGAATCTTTTCAATTACTTTTTTTTTTTTTAAAAAAGGAAAAAATAAATCTTATATAACAGTGCTCAGCTCTACATAAGAAGATAATAACAAAAAATTATTTCTTGTATTAGGCTATTTTGAGATACAAATTGGTGGACTTTTTTTAGTAAAACATTAGTAAAATGCAGCATTTCTTATATTTATGTGCTTCATTCTTTCTGCTATTTAAATAACTTTTAAGTTAAACTTGCATTTTCTATGCAAAGGATTTCACTAGTTCATCAGAATTCCTTAGTCCAAGTTGCCTCTAAAAAAAAAAAAAAAAATTGGTTAAGTGCGAGTTTAATTCGCGCTCAAAGGGTTCCGTACATTGAATTTATTAATTAATATTTATTAATTAATAAACGCCTACTGCCCCTAAATTTTCCTTAATTTTAGCTTCAGTAGATTAAGAAATAGGAGGGGGGGGGGACATATTTTCCAGTACTTTCGACGATATCTCTGAGAATATAATACTTAAAATTAAAACCAATATATTTTTAAGTTACAAGATCTTTCGGACGATACCCCACACGATAGATAAAAATATTTTTTTCAAGTAACTTAATTAATATCTCGGCTAATTACCGACAATTCTTTTCGAAAATCATTATCAAATATCCTTTGATGATTTTGCGTCTATAGATATCTATCTCGAGTGCCCGTCAACTCCCCTCCCCCCCCCGCCCCGATAACCGTCCAAAGAATAAAGTTTGTGTGTAACAGAAAAATGCGTTTTTGTTACCCAGGAAAATATTTATAGTTTTCCTGCAAGGTTTAAGTAAACTTCTACTAACCCTAATTTTTTCTTAATTTTAGTTTCAGTAGATTCGGAAATAAAGGGCGCGGGCATACTTTTGCAGTGCATTTTCGACGATATCTCTGAAAATATAATACCTAAAATTAAAACGATATATATTTTTGAGTTCCATGTTACGAGATCTTTCACACGATACCCCACACGATAGACAAAAAGAAAACTTTTTTTTTCAAGTAACTTAATTAGCCTCCTCAATTTTTCCTAAACATATTTGTAAATGGTTAATAATCTGAAAAAATGTGGGTAAAAAGGCTTTATAACTTTCTCAAGTTTGAACTTTCCACGTCCCTTACGAGAAAAAGGGCTCTGACAGATAGATAGACAGACACAGGAGTGATCTTATAATGGTTCTGTTTTTACTTTTTAAATACAGAACCCTAAAAATTAATATAAATGTATTTTTATCTTTCAAACCTGTTTTTATTTATTTTTTTACAAAAGAAAACAAAAAAAAAGCGCCGGAAAACTAATGAATC
Organism: Maratus michaelseni; assembly: GCA_963931845.1. NCBI lineage: Eukaryota > Metazoa > Arthropoda > Arachnida > Araneae > Salticidae > Maratus > Maratus michaelseni. The sequence goes on from OZ007598.1 coordinate 8,756,769, forward strand.
TAAAAGGCATGTAAAGAAATATCAATAGCACAGGTGTCAAAATAAAAATATCTAAAAGTGATTGCAGTAGATTTAAGGCTTATAAAAAAAACTTTTAATAAACAGATCTACCAGTTTGGTTACATACAATCGGCGACAGTCTCAAGATCAATAATAATAAAATTAACTATTTTCGCTAAAAAACATCCGAAAAATGAACGGTCATCTGTAAACGTGAATTATTTTATCTCATTGTTTTTAATTTATAAAGTATCTCGCGCCATATTCTAGGTAAATCAAATGAGACTGATTCCTTGCATATTTTCTCACTGCACATATAGATTTCTATTGATTCGCGAATAATGAATGGGTATTAAAATCTTGATGGATATATTATTTTATTATTTTTTGAATTAATCTGTAAAGGTTCGTTATTATGTAGTCTGGCTAAAGCTGTAGTTCTCTTGTTTTATTTTATATCTGCTATATGTTCTTTCATCCTCACTTTAAAATTTCTATTTGTCATTCCTATACAATATTGCAATGTTCCATCTACTTTGGTGAACGGATTTCATATACACTTGACAATTGATCAAGTTCTATTGGATCTATTTTCTTGCAGACTATATTTTTTAATTTTATGGAAGACAGATATTAAATTTGCTAAGTTTATATTTATATAATAATTATAAAGTTTATATTAAGTTTATATTTATACATAAAATTAAATGTAAACTTAACAGATTCAAAATCTGTCTTATTGCAAAACCAATCAATAGAAATCTGTATCCGCAATGAGAGCCTATGCAATGAATCAGTTTCATTTGATTTACCTAGAATTTGGCGCGAGATGCTTAATAGATTAAAAACAATAAGATAAAACAATTCATGTTTACAGATGCCCATTTTTATTCAAGCATCTACTTTCATCATACATGTTATCTCGTAGTTTTTGTTTAGCAAGTTCATTTTTCAAAATTTATTTCTGAAAACAGTTTTTTTTTCATTATTGATCATGATAATGTCACCGACATTGGGTACGAAACTGGTAGATTTGTTTAATAAATGGTTTTTATAAGCCTTTAAGTGTTACTCTAATCACTTTTAGAATATATATTTTTATTTTATTGATTTTTGATATATATTTTTAATGATTTTGCTTATATATTCATCGCACATTTTTATTTAAAAAGTGTTCTATCTTAATTTTACTGAATTTACATCTCAGCGAATCACAGCGTTTGAAAGGGATGGACAAGTGTTCAAATCCTCCCAATTCAGATAAAGAAGATTTTCCTAAATTCTTATTAATCTGTCTCAAACACTATCATATTCTGTTTTCAAAATGTTTGATAATTCACACCTAAAACAATTTCTGTAGATACCCCAATGTAAAATCTGTTTTTAAACCACTTTTTTGAAAAAGTGACTTTAAAAACATACCTTTTACAACTTTTTAGGTGCCTTCGTATTTATATCTGTCCGTCTGACTGCATGTAACAGCACAAAAACTACCCAACCGAATGGTTTGAAATTTAATATACATAATCGTTGCAGAATTTTGTCGAGTCATTTCCAATTTTATGAAAATCGAATCCAAACTTAAAAGGATATTCATAAAAGCTTTCATCATTCTATTAAGTCCTATCTTACGTAATTAATTCAATGATATCCCATGATATGTAATGATTCCAGATTGCCATGGTAATTACGTTCTACTTAAAATGGAGTCCTATTATTTCCGTATTACATAATTTAATAACCGAATTTGTATACTGAAATTGTTTAATTATAGTAACCCTATAATCAACCGACACTTTTTTGGACAGATGTTTCCTGAGAAATAGATATTAAATGGAAAAAGAGTCCAAATATGGATTTCAAGTTCTGAAATTTTTAAAGCTAGGCTTAAGATTCCCATTGGAATTTTTAGTAAATGTCAACAAAATATAAAATGTTGCTAACTTAAAATGTACTCTTTTTATTACGGAAATTAACCATATCATAATAACAGACGATACAATTCATTTTTTTTTCACTGAAATAATAACAATATATATATATATATATACATATTTTTTTTTTTACATTGTTTTGTATGGGATATTTCTGCATAGATTAATTTTAATGTAACAGAATTGGAATTAATTGTTTGTAAAAGTGTATTAAAACTCAATTTCATAACATAAAATTAATATCTATAATAGGAAAATCTGCACATAAAATAAGTTTTGTATTCATTCATTTTTTCAAATCTTGGTGCAACAGCTATTGCACCAAGATCTAAATATTTATAAAACTAGTTATAGCGCGAACCCACGTCATTTGTCACGTTTGACGAACAATTTCCAACTTGTTTATACCTTTAATCCGTTCAACACTTATTTATATTATGTTGAATAAATTTTGTCATGCACCCAAGTGTAAAAAACAAATTCTTCCCAATAAACACCCTTACAACTTTCATTCTCAGAACTATATGTTTTCTAGCATTTTTAAGAAATTCCTTTATCTATCCTGTTCGTTTAGTGAAAAATAAAAAATAAATAAAAATGTTTAAAAAATAAAAATCCCAGACAGCCTAATGCTCACAGATCCCTTTTAGAAACGCAATTTTTGATATTTAAAATTTAATTTAATTTATTTTTTGTTATTATCCTATAAATTATGCGTCTACATTTTTGTTATTACGCAATGATATCGTCTAGATCAGCCATACTCAACCTGCGGCCTGCGGTTCGCATGTGGCCCGGAGACATTTTTTGTGCGGCCCGAGATACATAATCAATAACTTCTATTTATTACATTAACTGAGATGTGTATAAAAGTTTTTAAGACCTTCACTGTTCTTTTATATATTTTCATGGGAAGACAAAAACTGTAGTGTTATTTAAATTTACTAATTTAAAATTATCTTAAATACCGCTTCCTTAGTCAAAAGTTCTTTTTACATGTAGTTCTATTTGTGCTATAGTCAAAGGCATACATTTCTTAATCTTCAACACTAAGCCAATATTATTCCAAATTTATTACATTTGCACTATACATTTCTACACTTTTAAAAAAAGTTTAAGTATTGGGAAAACGATTAATTTATTAAAGCAAATCACCTTAATTTTGTTCTTTAGAACTTGGAAATGCTACATTGTTATGTTATTACGTTTAACTAATAATGCTTATTAGGGTTGAACGCTTACAGTGGAAAAAATTTGGCAGCAAAATGTTTTATACCACCTATTTATACATCATTTGCAATTGAAATCTACCACAAAGTTTATTGTTTGGAAATAGTGGTGTTAAAAGTTGTGGTAATATTTCTTTTTCGACAAACATTCAATCCTACTGATGATATTAACTTTATATATGTACTACTTTTTTTTTATCTTACTATTTAAATTAACCCTTTTTTTACATTATAATATAAATGTGTTGCGGCCCGCCGAACGTTCCAAACATATGTTTGCGGCCCGCGAGTAAAAAAGGTTGAGTATGGCTGCTCTAGATAGACAGTGACAACAAACTTGAATAAATTATTATTTAAGTGCAATATTAGTTAATTTATTTCTTTTCGTCTACGTTTTTCCCCCTTTTATACATAATTTGACTTAGAAGTCCTTCATGCAATGTATTTCATCCATTTATCTGATTTGTATAAACTGTTTATATCGAATAAAAGGAAATGGAAAATATTGAACTAATATTTGGGTCTTCACCGACTAAATTATCAAATTTGTTTAAACAGTATTAATTTAAAATAGTCGTTTTAAAAGTCATATAAAGTGGTCATACATTAATTGGTCGATAGATAAATGGAAATTATTAACTTAATACATTCCTATTTATTACATAGGGTAAATCTTGTAATCGTTGTAAAAATCGAAAAAAAAAATTGACGGATTTACACGTTTCAGACACTGGAGATTCCTAAAAACATATTTTTAGAAAACAAAAATTTGCCGTCCTTCTGTCTGTGTGTCTGTAAACGCTCTATCACCCGAACAAATTAAGATAGAGACTTGAAATTTGGTGCATACTTAGTATGTAATAATGGAAAGAAGATTATTGAATTTCAATAACCTCGATGATACGGAACTATTTCTATCGGATTCTCGAAATATTCGTTCTTATAAAAGGTATATAAAAATTTTCGAAATTGTTTATTTTAAGGAGTGAATATAAAAGACAATAAAAACCATAAATTTTGCATAAAGAATGAAGTCGATCGGACCATGAGTTGCCGAGATATTTGTCATCCATTTACCACACTCTTCGATTTTTCATGACGCTGTATTTCATTCAAATTCCAATTCAAAGATATATTTTAATTGCAAATGAGACGCTTAATCCGACGCAGTAAACCGTTAGTTATTAGGATTATCCATTTTAGAGTTATAAGGATGTTTCTTTTACGCAATTCAGTAATAGAGCATTTAAAGTTTCTGACGTCATCAAGCCACGATTTTATTCGAATTGCAATGCATTTTATAAGTAGTTTGCTCATGTTTTATTTTCATATTTTATATTATGCATATCCATGATGGGTAAGTATTACGGCGGCCCTCAACGACTAGTTACTTACCGGGATAATAACCATAAAACTTTCTAACATTTAATCTCAGTTCGAAGTAAATTGCATAATATGAAAATTTGGATATTAAATAATCGATATTTCTGTTAATTATTAAAAATTTTATGCAATTCATCTTAAATTTTTACGACGCACTTCAAGTCCTCCCATGGCGCACCATTGCGCTACGGCACACTGGTTGAGAACCATTGCTTTAAATACATCTCTCCCGCGCGAATAAAAAAAAAAAGCTCCCGACCGCGATGTCACCTGTGTCGTCATGGTAACGGCTTTCGATGATAAATGAGATTAATTATCAGACTTACGCTGGTAAGTTGTTCTCTCGCTTTCTTCTTAGCGTTTCTGAGAAAAAATCGATGTCCTTACTTTCTTTAATAATTTATTTATTTTTTTTAATCATATATATTTTTAAAAAAATCATATTTTTAAAAAATTTTTATTTTGTTAATCGAGTTTCGAAATTTTGCTCCACACAGGTGTATGAAATGTAAGATTGGATGGATAATATATCAAATACACCACTGATTGATAATTAATTGGTTTTCATTTTCGGCGAAATGGAGACTTTAAATAAAAATCGCGGAAATTCAAAAATCTTTGTACGAATTCCGGATAAACTTTATTAAAAAAAGGACAAAATTTACTATATCAGGCAAAAAAGATCGAATTTGAAATGGTTTTAAGAGTTTCAAACCGCCGCCGAACTTTTGAAATCGGGGAAATACGCGAATTTTTCCATTCAAAGAAAAATAACAAAAAATCTAATTAAGAAAAATCCAAAATGTTCGCTTCAGGTGCAGTGGAACCTCTATCGTTTATCTGGAACCAAATTTAACAAATCTCTACGTGCAATAGATTTTTCTAGCCATTACGAAAAAAAACAGGCAGGCAGACACACAGACGAAAACTTTTCTTTATTTATATAGATAAATTGCTGAATTTTTTTTAAATAAATGCGACAGAATTATAAACTGATAAATAATTTTCTTTCAAATACTTTTATCCCCCCCCCCCCCCCAACCAAAAAAAAAAAAAAAAAAAAAAAAAATCTTAGCCATTTACGAATTTAGATCAGCCAATTTCGAATCCTTCACTTTCCCGCCAATTTCGAAAACCTTTTTCTCAGCCGATAACGAATTTAGAAACTATTTTTAAAACTATATTTAAAAAGATTTCAGACCCAGATTTAAAAAACTTCTATTTTATATATTCTACATTCTTCCAAAACAAATTGATACTATCCACTCAGCTCTACTCGACGACTATTCATTTTTTCAAAAATAAAATTCTTCCCAGTAAACACTCTTTACATCTTTCATTCGCGGAACTTTACTTTCCGACATTTTTAACAATTCTACTCATCTATCCTGTTCCTTTTGTAAAAAATAAAGTTAAAAAAAAAACAAAATCCTAGACACATCCATTGCTCTCAAGTCTCTTTTAGAAACACGACATCGCGAATTTTATTATGCTCCTGCTACTTGGCCATTGTTGTCTAGTTATACAGAGTGACACGCTTTTATAAAATATTAACTAAATGTAATATTAATTAATATTCTATAATTCTTTTTGTCTTATTTTGTAATTTCAGAACCCATATATGGGTAATTTGGCTATGCTAGGTTCACCAACTGTTTATCAAGTTTTCACAGGTTTATATTAAATAATAGTAATCAGGATATTTGAGTTGACATTGAATCTTTACTAAACTACCGAACTTCTTCAAATGCTATTATTTTATAATAATTGTTTAGAAAATATCATATTAAGTTGTAGTATGCTAATCAATAGACAGATATCTATTGAAATAATGTATTTAATGTTCAAGCACAAACTGTTCCATACATTTTTAAATAACATCAAAATAAATGAGGTGCTCAGAACAAAAAATAACCAAGTCCATTTTTTTATTCAACAGAGTTTGAAATGAATTATTGATCTATAGACAGTAATTTGTGAATATTGACAATAAATTGTCATAACAAACCAAATTTTAGGTTGAAAATGTGAGCAACAAATGGTCTCTTATGATTCTTATAATCTCCTATATGACAGCCCATTTATCTCTGGATAATGTTTTATGGACTTGTTCTACTTTTAATCTCTGAATGCTTCAACTGTTAGCTGATAAATCATTTTATTTGTTACAAAAATATTTTTCCCGCAAAATAAACTCAACTATTTTACATAAAGAAATTATAAAGCTATTTTTCAAACACCTTTTAAATAAATAATGATTTTCTAAACGTCTTCAGAATGAGATTTCAAATTTTATTTTATTTTCCTTTTCACTCAATGTACGTTTCATTCGTTAAAAACTAATTGATATCATTTTAAAAAAGATTCGTAAACCTCTCAACTCAACTACCCTTTCAGCGTTTGAAGGTTTTCCTATATTTTCATAAGTATGCTTCTAAATCCCAGAATATATATATATATATATATATATATATATATATATATATATATATATATTTAATCGCAGTTTGATGTTTATGGTAAAGATACCATATATATTCGTTTCAAAAGATTAAAGAAATCTATATTTTATGTATTTTATCAAATATATTTTCCACCAACTGTGTATGATAAAGATTGAAGTTGGGTTGAGATATTTTAATGCATAACGCATGAATTGAGATAGTTTTTGGGCCGTTCGTTCGTATAATTTGCGTTGTAAACAAATACCCCATAGTTCGAATCCAGGAAGGCAGAAATAAGTATATCCAATGAACGAAGACATTTCAGCTGAAGTTATTTATTGATATATAGTAAGTATAAGATGGTAAGAATGGGGTGGTCTCGGATATTAGAAGCTAAAAATGTTGTTGACAGACCAAGAGTTAAGAGTGATCTGCCGTTCGGGCAGTAGATTGTCTCGCCAAGATGCGATATTACATTGAGCCAACAAACCACAGACGCGCAGAAGAATTTATATGTACATTAAGCATAATTAATATAAATGTTTTGGGAGGATGTAATGAATAGGCTACTACATTTGGCGAACCCGTAATTTTTGTGAATTTTAGAGGACACGTGCGGGCAACCCGGTGGGAAAGGAATTTTAGTCAAAGGAAAGAGATAAACTTTGTATCTGGGAAATTACATTACTTGCACAATTTGTTTAAGAACAGAAAAAGGTTGGGTGCCCAAGCAGCTGTCAAAGAATGTCCGGAACACATAACATTACATCTCTTATAACCGCATTGGAATTAAAATAGATCTCTAACGTACATGCTGCATTTAATAAAGATAGTCTTTCATATGAGAAAAGGAAGTAACATTTGAGGTTTTAGAATAAGAGATATTTTAGCGAAGAGAATATTAATTAATATATTAAAAATTAAGTTAGGAAGCTTAATAATTTAGAATAAAGATATGTATAAGTGATTATATATCATAATGTTATAATATCTTTCATATCCCCTCATTCTACATAGGGTTCAAAAAATCATTTTGTTAAAAATATTTTTCTCTACAACCCTTTTAACATGACTTCTAGTAATGGAAAAGCACGGGCCTAACGCAAAAAGGGTTAAAACCATTCTAAACATATCCAAAAACAAAATTGTTCCCAGCAAACACACTCTTTCATATTTCATTCGCGGAACTATATTTTCCGACATTTTAAACAAATCTCTTCATCTATCCTGTTCGTTTTGTAAAAAATAAAGTTAAAAAAAAATCCTAGACACATCCATTGCTCTCAAGTCCCTTTTAGAAACGCGACGTCGCGAATTTTGTTATTATGCGACTGCTACTTGGCCTTTATTGTCTAGTTACAGAATGACACGCTTTCATAAAATATTAACCAAATGCAATATTACTTAATATCTTAATTAACAATTTTTATCTATGTTTCATTATAAAATTTCAGAACTCATATGCGGGTAATTTAATTATGCAAGGTTCTCCATCTCTGTATCAAGTTTCCCCGCATAAGTCATATTAAATAATATTAATCAGGATATCAGGATTAAGTTGTAGTACACTGAGAACTAGTCGGATGTACCAATCCCAAAACTCTCTTCTATCTCACACAGATTTCGCATATACACTAAAAAGAATCAGCACCAATTTATATCAACTTCTAACTGAATCTAAAGTTTTATTAAATTCCATGCATTAGTTCTTGAGATATGACTATTGCTAAAATCGTGTAAATCCTACAAACTGCAGCATAGCAGCGCCACCTGTTGAGAGATTTAGAGCAACACCTAATCAACAACAACTTATGTCAACGTCTAACTGAATCTGAAGTTTGATGAAAATCCGTGCATTAGTTCTTGAGATATAGCTATCGTAAAAATCGTGAAAAAGTGGTATAGCAGCGCCACCTGTTGGGATATCTACACCAAAACGTAATCAGCATCTATTTATGTCAAGTTCTAACTGAACCTGAAGTTTGATGAAAATAAGTGCATTAGTTCTTGAGATAAAGCTATGGCGGAAATCGCAAAAAATGCGGCATAGCAGCGCCACCTGTCGAACGATTTTCACCCAAAACTAATCAGCACCAATTTATATCAGGGACTAACTGAATATAAAGTTTTATTAAATTTCGTGCATTAGTTTTTGAGATAGAGCGCCCACAAAATTTTTGTCACATACAGACAGACAAAGTCATAGACAGACTTGGTCAATAAAAATGGTCAAATCGTGTTCAGAACCTTCTAAAACGTATAAATCCATCGGAAACCGGAAGTCGAAAATTTTCATGAATCCAATACTTTCTTCTTGTAAAGATAGAAGAAAGTAAAAATGATACTTTCAAATCTGAGTAAATCGATGTTTCCATTTTGTTATGAAACTTCTTGTTTCAAATAGGACAAGCCAATGCTTTCACTTCTGAAATACCAGAAAAACTCAGAATATTGAAACATAAACTACTCAAAACTGAGCACATAGAAGTCAGTTCATACTCATTTTTGAAACATGGACATGTTCAAAAATGAGCACATGATGTTTTATTCTTGAGTGTGTGCATGTTTTCAGAAATGAGTATAACCATGTTTCAGACATGAGTAATTTTGATTCGGAGCCATTTTGAGTATGCGACATACTCAAATTTGAGTATTTTTTGCCCAGTTTTGAAAAGGTCGTTTTCAGAGTGTACATTAATTAATACGAAAAAGCTAAAAACAACGTTGAAGCACACAAATTAAAAAACTTTAAAACACATACGGCCGTTTCAAAGATGCATAGATCCCCTTCATCAGTGTAAGGTGTGGGGGAAAAAAAATGTTAAAAGGGTTCAAAAGACCCACGCTCGGCTATAGCCCCGAGTACTGGCTGTAATCTGACCAAAATGGCAAAGCAAGTGTAACCAGAGCAGAAGTGACGCAGCTGACAGGAAATCACTGAAAACAGGCATCACTGCGCAGGCTCTCTCCAAACGGGAGAAAGAAAAGGGGTGCTAGATATGTCGTTCACCAATGAATCTGTATATTTATAAATATAATTTGCTTCATAAAAATCAAGATCAAAAATTGAATTGCAATTTTGAATAATTTTGGCTCCGGAAAAGTTAAATCTATGGTCAAAATTCCAACAATGCTGCGCTATTGTAGATTTATCAAGCTCTTGCTTTTTGATATAATTTTCGTGTTCTTTTAATCTAAATTTAAGTGCTCGCCTCGTCTGACCAATATAAGATAGACCACATTCACAATATATTCTGTAAATTCCCCAACTGTTATGACTTGGAATCGGATCTTTAAGATTAGAGAAAGTGACTTTATTTATTGGAGAAAAAACAACTTTAAAATGAAATTTATTTAGAATCCGTGAAATTTGAGAACTGACTTTTGGAAAATATGGTAGTACAATAACATTTTTAAAATCTTTGTTTCCAGATATAGGATTATCTATCTTAGGGGATTTAGATAAAATACGATCATTGGTATCCAATGGAAAACCACGATCGATAGCAATGGCTTTAATATAATTTATTTCACTATTGAATAACTCTGTATTCGAACACACGTTACGAGCACGGGAAATGAATGTATTGAAAGAAGCAAACTTATGGTGCAGGGGGATGATTAGATCTGAAATGAGGGGGCAAACAAACAGCAAAGGGTTTACGAAAAACAGTCGTAGAAAAATCATGTTCATTACGAATTACTAGAACGTCAAGAAAAGCCAGATGTTGCTGACTTTCTATTTCATAAGTAAACTGGATGTAGGGGTCAATTGAATTTAATAAATTAAGAACAGCATCAATATTATATTGAGACAAATCGATTAAGGCAAAAGAGTCATCCACATACCGAGTATAAAATGGAAACTGTATTAGTTTAAATAACTTAACCTCAAAATAGTGCATATAAATATCACTTAAGACGGGGCTCAAAGGATTACCCATAGCCAAACCATCAGACATTCTGTAAAACTTATTTTGAAAAACAAATGTAGTTTGAGACAAACATTTGTTGGTTAAAGAAATAAGGTTATCAATCTCGTACTGAAAGAAATGAAATTCATTTAATCTATTTCTTAAACATTCCAAAGCGCCCTGTACCGGTACATTTGTAAAAAGTGACTTAACGTCAAACGAAACCATAGTATATCCTGCTGTATTAAAGTTACGTATTTTATTGGCAAACTGAACTGAGTTTTTTTATGTATAACTATTGTTAACCATTAGGGGAGAAAACCTGGAAACTAAATATTTTGCTAACTTATAAGATGCAGTACCAATATTAGAAACAATCGGGCGAAAAGGAACATCGAGTTTATGTACTTTAGGTAAGGCATATAAACGAGCACAGTTGGCAATAGAAGGAATAAGGGACTGTTTAATAGAATCACATATTTCCCCACACACATCACATTTTTTCCCCACACCTTACACTGATGAAGGGGATCTATGCATCTTTGAAACGGCCGTATGTGTTTTAAAGTTTTTTAATTTGTGTGCTTCAACGTTGTTCTTAGCTTTTTCGTATTGATAACCACACAAAGTGTACCTTTATACCTAATGTACATTAATTAATTAGACAGATGTCTATTAAAATCATGTATTTAATGTATTACTCTCAAGTTGAATCCCTTCCATACATTTTTAAATACACTCATTGCCGTAAAAATTTGCGCACCAAGAAATAATTGTGGGATCGTAACGAAACTTGGCATGAAGGTATATATCAGGCAGATATGCAAATGATTAGAAATGCAGCGTGATTGCGCATTGCGTAATGCCACTAGAGGGCGTTGAACTTCGTCCTCCTTGGAGTATAAAACTGGTAAGCAGAACTTGTCTGAGTGTACATTTTCTTTTGCAAAGGAAACGCTGAGGTAGACATGCCGTTACGCAGTCATCGAAGACAATATAAGCAGCTGTCAGAGTTCGAGAAGGGAAGAATCATCGGGATGATGGAAGCTGGGTGGTCAGCTCGGCGAGTAGCTCGTCATGTAGGCCGTTCTGATTTTACTGTGAGGAGGTGTTGGGACCAGTGGACTGAAGAGACGTGATTTACACGGAGACCAGGCTCAGGACGCCCTTAACAGACCAGCCGTCGAGAAGACAGTCACATCATACGAAACGCACGCGTAGAGCCAACTGCCTCATTGGCCGCTATCCAGACACAGGCAGCACCTTCACTACGGACCCCTGTGTCTTCCCGAACCATCGCAAGGCGCCTGGCTGAAGGACATCTGGTATCGCGGCGCCCATTACGTGTGCTGCCAATGACACCCACCCACCGACGCCTCCGTTTGGAGTGGTGTCGCGCACGACGGGATTGGACTGCAACGGAATGGAACCAGGTCATCTTCAGCGACAAGTCTAGATTCAATTTGAGCAGCGATGACAATCGTGTTCGTGTGTGGAGGCCCCGTGGTGAACGCCTCAATCCTGCCTTCGCTTTACAGCGACACACCGCTCCCACAGCTGGTGTGATGGTATGGGGTGCCATTGCTTACGATACACTGTCACCCCTAATATCTATCCGTGGCACAATGACAGCCCAGCGGTGTGTCCAGGACATCCTTCAACCACATGTGTTGCCACTCGTGGCAGGGCTCCCATGAGCCATTTTTCAGCAAGACAATGCTCGGCGGCCACACACAGCAAGGATGTCACAAGCCTGCCTCCGCCACATTACCACCCTTCCCTGGCCTGCTCGATCCCCAGATTTATCACCAATCGAGCATATCTGGGATCATTTGGGACGGCAAGTTGGACACCCTACGAGTTTGGTTGAACTCGAGGCCCGTTTACAGCAACTGTGGAACGAGATGTCTCAGGACATCATACAGAACTTGTATGCCTCAATGCCCGCACGTATCGATTCGTGCTACAGGGGGTCCAACAGAGTACTAAAATTTCCGATCAATTGTACTTTTTTCTGCAATAAATGATCCTTTTTCTTTGGTTTTCAAATCACTTACTTATATCACAGTAGTACTTACGCGTGTAAAATTTTGTTTCATTTGGACGTCTTTTTCTTGGTGCGCAAATTTTTATGGCAATGAGTGTAACATCAAAACATGGTGCTCAGAACCAAAGTCAATCAAGGCCATTTCTTCCTTCAACCAAGTTTGCGATGGATTCTTGAACTATAGATGATAATTTGTTCGGTGCCGTAACAAACCAAATCCTATGTTGAAAATGTCAGCAACAAATGGCGCTAGTCTAGTACGATCCTTATAAATCTCCTACAAGAGTCTATTATATTTAACTACATATATCTCTGGATAATACATTGTTTTATGGATTTGTTCCATTTTGAATCTCTGAATGCATCAACTGTCAGCTGTTAAATTATTTTATTCCTTTAAAAATATTTTTTCCCACAAAAAATTCTCAACCATTTTACATAAAGAATTTATAAAACTATTTTGAAACAACTATTTAAAACTTGATTTCCGAAATATCTTCAGAGGGAGAATTTAATTTAATTTTCTTCTCACTCAATATACTTCTCATTCGCCAAAACAAACCAAATCCTAGGTTGAAAATGGGAGCAATAAATGACACTAGTCTCCTATGGTTCTTATAATCTCCTATATGTGAGAGCAATTGAATTTAGCTACAGTTATCTCTGGATAATGTTTTATGGACTTGTTCTACTTTGAATCGCTGAATGTTTCAACTCGCAGCTGATAAATCATTTTATTCCTTACAAAAATACTTTTCCCTACAAAAAATTCTCACCCATTTTACATAAAGAATTTATAAAACTATTTTTCAATAACCTATTAAATATAATTTTCTAAACATCTTCAGAGTGAGATTTCAAATTTTATTTATTTTACACAATTTACTTTTATAGTATATACTCAATATACTTTTCATTCGCTAAAAACTAATTGATATCATTTTTAAAAAGGTTCGTAAACCTCTCAACTCAACTTTAAAACCGTTCTAAACGCATACAAGAACAAAATTGTTCCTCGTAAACACTTACTAAGTCTTTCATATTTCATTCTCGGAACCTTATATTTTACGACATTTTTAACAAATCTCCTCATCTATCCTGTTCGTTTTGTAAAAATAAAGTTAAAAAAAAAATTCTAGACACATCCAGTGCTTTCAAGTCCCTTTTAGAAACGCGACGTCGCGAATTTTGTTATTATGCGCCTACTACTTGGCCGTTCTTGTCTAGTTACAGAGTGATATGCTTTCATAAAATATTAACCAAATGCAATATTAGTTTTAATATCTTAATTAACAATTTTTCGCCATGTTTCATTTTATAATTTCAAAACTCATATGGGAAATTTGATTATGCAAGCTTCGCCACCTCTGTACCAGGTTTCCTTTATTAGTCTTATATTAAATCAGGGCATGAAATTTCAGTTGAAAAGGTACTAGCCAGACTAAAATTTTTGCTCGCCACTATTTCCTATTCATTCAGACAGTAACGTCGGCCACCACACCTGCCCAAAAAATGAACTATTTATGACAAACTGAATTTAAATTGACCATTGTTAGAAGGAGCTGTCTGTTAAATCCAGAATATTTTACATTCATGAAAAATATGAACAACTTTTAAAATGTTAAAAATTCGGGAGAAAAAGAATAATTTTTTCCGTGTTTCAAGCAGCTGAGCTTAGGTGGCAAAACCTGATTTACTTCGCGCAGGAGTGAAGAGCGATCAGATTTGGCATCGGAAGCGAAAAAAGCAGCCTTGGCGCTTGCGCTGTGCGAAAGCGGGGGAACACATGTAGAAGGGGGAAGTTCGTTCCTCCGTAGGAGAGAAATGGAAGTGGGGGGCGCATGTTTTCTGCTTTTGGAAAATAAATGCCGTCGTTTGATTTTAAAACACTACCGCGTGTCGCTAGATTGAGGAATGATATTCTGAGCGTATACAGTTCGATTTGAAGCACAACATTTCAAAAGACGAAACTTACTCGCCAACCTTAATTTTTTTACTCGCCAATGGCGAGCTGGCGAGTGGAAATTTCGTGCCCTGTATTAAATAATATTAATCAGGATATCTTGGAGTTGATACTGAATCTTTAACTAATTAAATTACCTTATTTCTTCAATTTCTATTATTTTATAATAATTGTTTTCAAAATATCAAATTAAGTTATAGTAAGCTAATCAATAGACAGGTGTCTAATGAAATCATGTATCTAATGTATTACTGTCAAGTAGAAACTGTTCTATACATTTTTAAATAACATCAAAATAAATGAGGCGTTCAGAACAAAAGATAATCAAGTTCATTTGTTCGTTCAACGGAGTTTGAGATGAATTCTTGATCTATAGACAATAATTTGTGCGGTGTCATAACAAAACATATATTAGGTTGAAAATGTGAGCAACAAATGGCGCTAGTCTCCTATGATTCTTATTATCTCCTATATGAGAGCCTATTAAATTTAGCTATAGTTATCTCTGGATAATGTTTTATGGACTTGTTCTACTTTTTATCTCTGTCAGATGATAAATCATTTTATTTAGTACAAAAATAATTTCACCAACAAAAAACTCTCAACCGTTCTGCATAACGAATTTATAAAATTATTTTTCAACCCCTTTTTAAAACTTGATTTCGAAAACATCTTCAGATTGAGATTTCAAACTTTATTTATTTTATTTTCACTACATACTTTTCATTCCCTGAAAACTAATTGATATGATTTAAAGAAAAAAAGAATTTGTAAACCACTCAACTCAACATTAAAACCATTCTAAGGATATCCAAAAACAAAATTGTTCCCAGTAAACATTCTTACATTTTTCATTCGTGGAACTGCATTTTCCGATTTTTTTTTTTTTTTTACAAATCCCCTAATCTATCCTGTTTGTTTTGTAAAAATAAAGTTAAAAAAATATCCTTAGACACATCCAGTACTCTCAAGTCCTTTTTTGGAAACGCGACGTCACGAATTTTGTTATTATGCGCTTGCTACTTGGCCGTTGTTGTCTAGTTACAGTGACACGCTTTCATAATCCCAAATGAAATATTAGTTAATATTGTATCATTCTTTTTGTGCCAATTTATAATTTCAGAACCCATATGGGTAATTTGACTATGGAAGGTTCTCCATCTCTGTACCATGTTTCCACGTGTAAGTCTTATATTAAATAATAATAATCAGGATATCTTGAGTTGATATTGAATATTTAACCAATTAAATATACCTAATCTCTCCAAATGCTATTATTTTATAATAATTGTTTTAAAAATATCAAATTAAATTTTAGTACGTTAATTAATTGACAGTTCTCTATTAAAATTTTGTACTTTTCGAATAAAAACATTTCATACATTTTTGAATAACATCAAAACAAATGTGGTGCTCAGAGCCAAAGTCAGTCAAGGCCATTTGTTTCTTTAACAGATTTTGAGATGAATTCTTGATCTGTAGACGATAATTTGGTCAGTGCCATAACAAACCAAATCCTAGTTTGAAAATGTGAGCAACAAATGTTGCTAGTCTCCTATGATCTTTATAATTTCATGAGAGACCATTAAATTTAACTACAGATATCTCTGGATAATGTTTTATGGACTTGTCCCACTTTGAATATCTGATTGGCTCAACTGTCAGCTGATAAGTCATATTATTCCTTATAAAAATACTTTTCCCTACAAAAAATTCTCAACAAATTTACCTAAAAAATTTATAAAAGTATTTTTTAACCACCTTATAAAACTTGATTTTCTAAACGTCTTAAAAGTGAGATTTAAAAATTATTATTAATGTTATTATTATTATTATTATTATTATTATTATTATTATTATTATTATTTATGTTCATTCATTATATTTTTCATTCGCTAAAAACTGATTA
The DNA here is from genome assembly GCA_963931845.1 of Maratus michaelseni. Lineage (NCBI taxonomy): Eukaryota > Metazoa > Arthropoda > Arachnida > Araneae > Salticidae > Maratus > Maratus michaelseni. The sequence goes on from OZ007598.1 coordinate 8,773,592, forward strand.
ATATCATTAAAAAAAAGGGGGGGAAATCTTACACAACTCAATTCAACTTTAAAAACTTGATTTTCGAACCGTCTTAAGAGTGAGATTTCAAAATTATTTAGTTTTTTTCTTTATGTCATTCAATATATTTTTCATTCTCTAAAAACTGATTGATATCATTTTAAAAAAAATTCTTAAACCACTCAACTCAACTTTAAAAACTTGATTTTCTGTCTTAAGAGTGAGATTTCAAAAATTATTTATTTATTTATTTATTTATTTATTTATTTATAGATATATTTATTTATTTATTTATTTATTTATTTATTTATTTATAGATATATTTATTTATTTATTTATAGATATATATATTTATTTATTTATTTATTGTCATTCAATATATTTTTTATTCGCTAAAAACTGATTGATATAATTAAAAAAAAAAAAAAAATCTTAAACCACTCAACTCAACTTTAAAAACTTGATCTTCTAAACGTCTTAAGATTTCAAAATTATTTATTGTTTTTTTTTTTTGTTTTTTTTTTTTTTTTTTTTTTTTTTGTCATTCAATATATTTTTCATTCGCTAAATACTGGTTGATATCATTTTAAAAAAAAATCTTAAACCACTCAACTTAACTTTAAAAACTTGATTTTCTAAACGTCTTAAGAGTGAGATTTCGAAATTTTTATTTTTTTTTTTGTTTTTGTCATTCAATATATTTTTCATTCGCTAAAAACTGGTTGATATCATAAAAAAAATATTCTTAAACCACTCAACTCAACTTTAAAAACTTGATTTTCTAAACGTCTTAAGAGTGAGATTTCAAAATTATGTATTGGTTTTTTTTTTTTTTTTTTTTTTTTTTTTTGTTTGTCATTCAATATATTTTTCATTCGCTAAATACTGGTTGATATCATTTTAAAAAAAATTCTTAAACCACTCAACTCAACTTTAAAAACTTGATTTTCTAAACGTCTTAAGAGTGAAATTTCAAAAATATTTTTTTTTTCTTTTTGTGATTCAGTATACTTTTCAAGAGTGAGATTTCAATTTTTTTTTTCTTTGTCATTTAATATATTTTTCATTCGTTAAAAACTGATTCATATCATTTAAAAAAAAAAAAAATAAATCACTCAACCCAGCAATAAAACTATTCTAAAGATATCAAAAATAAAATTGTTCCCAGTAAACACTCTTCCAACTTCTTATTCATGGAACAATATTTTCCTACATTTTTAACAAATCCCTTCATTTTTCCTGTTCGTTTTGTAAAACTAAAGTTTTAAAAAATCTTACATGTAATCGCAGGTTGTTTAGAAATGCGACTTCGAGAAATTTGTTATTGTGAACCTACTATTTGACCGTTGTCTACACTGTAAAAAAAAATCCTGAGGTTACTAAAGTTTTTTTAGTATATTTGTATTCCACAGATTTTTTTAGTAACCAGTACTAAAAACCGGAATCGTTGTTAGCTGTTTTCTAGTATTGTTGCTAGGTGTTTTCTAGTAATTCTTACAGATTTTCTTGTAACTGAGTAAGAATACAAAAAAATTTTTAGTAATTGCAAAAATCAATGAGAAAAACTAAAAATTTTTTAGTAGATCGACCCATTTTTTTTACAGTGATTTTATGAAAATATTATATAAATTTTAAGCTGCAGGAATATTAGTTGACATCACTGTTCTTCTTTATTTTTGTTTCGTAAGGCTTGCGGAACATGCGGGTAATTTAGCCTAGAAACTCCTTAATGCAAAGTTCTCCACCCCATTAACTGATTTTTTAGTAAAAACTACCTATATCAAACAAAATAAATAAGAATATCCTGCACTTATGTTGAACCGTCACTAGCTAAATTATTTAACTTGTTTCAAGGGTACTAATTTAAAATAAACGTTTAATAACTTTACAAAGAGTCTTTTCACTCACTTGAAAAAACCCGCTCGCTAATGTTAAACCTATGACCACGTTGTTTTCGAAATTTTCTTCTAAATTTTAATATTTTTAAACGATTTTTTTTTTCATACGATAGCTGAGGTATATCCCTAATATGGCTATTTTTTACTTTTTCGATTTCAGTTGCATAGATTTTTTAAATAAAGATACTTTCACTTTCGGAACCAGTTTTGAAAGTGAAAGTATCTTTATTTAAAAAATCTGCAACTGAAATCGAAATAGTAAAAAATAGCCATATTTGGGGTCGACCTCAGCTATCGTATGAAAAAAAAATCGTTTAAAAATATTAAAATTTAAACGAAAAATTCGAAAACAACCTGGACATAGGTTTAACATTAGCGAGCCCCTTATTATTCTGAGCGGTCTGTGAGACCGTTTGATCGAAAGATGAAAACAAGAACGAAAAATCATGCGTCAAGCATAGATTATGTAACACTTTCCAACGCTTCCAAAATAATTTTACGAATCATACTCTTTTATAAGCTAAAAGATAACATCTAAGTAATCCGAATACTTTATTCAGCCCTGTATAGGATCTATAGATTTGTATATATACTACATAGGATGCTAAATTTTAGTTCAGTTAGGAAACACGTAGCACAGTTTAAAATTCTCCGTCTGGAGTTAAATAATACGGAAATGTGTTCCCGAACTTTTGTACTTCCCTGTATAGGATCTACAGAATTTATACACACCACGTAATATACAAAAAGCGATTTAAAATTAAAATCGCATTCAGTAACTTAAAACGCACTTCCAGGAATTATTGTTAACATACAGTAGAGAATTCTTTTGTGTGTCCCTGTAAATGAACGATAACTGCTATACACACAATATTCTGTAGTAAGTCTCTTGTAATGAACCTTATATAAATTTCAATGCGTTTAAAATAGTGAAACATTATTTAAATAAACCGCAGACGATTTTTCTCCATAGACGTAATGTAACGGAATTCTTTTGACTGTCCCTGTAAAGTAAGTATAAGTGCTATGCACACCCTATTCCATATTAAGCTTCTTCTAATGCACCTTAGTGATATATATAAATTTCAATGCGTTTAAAGTATTGAAACATTATTTAAATAAACCGCAAATGATTTTTCCCCATAGACCGCAATGTAACGGAATTCTTTTGAGTGTCCCTGTAAAAAAACTATAAGTGCTACACACTTCCGTTGAAATAGGGAACATGCTATAGATAACGATTATAACATATAAAATTTGCAGGGCAATCCGAGCATATTTACGGGAGTTAGAGCACGGACAGACGGCAGACGGCAGACGGCCAGACGGCCAGACGGCCAGACGGCAGACGGCCAGACGGCCAGACAAACCGAAGTCATAAACACTTTTCAACTAGGTTGGAAAGTGTTAAAAAGGCTCGATTAACTCATAGGATACGGTTTCTGCATTAAACTTTATCTACAAGACTATTATAATTAAAAGTGATTTATTCAGAAGTTTCAAGCGATAATACTAGTGGTCGAAACGAAACAAAATTTCCTCAGCATGTATAGTTAAAAAGAAAATTACAAGTTAAACTGTGCAAATTGAAACAAGTTGGAAATTGTACGTCAAACGTGACAAATGAAGTGCTTTCGTATTATAACTAGTTTTATAAATAGTCAGATCTTAGTGCAATAGCTGTTGCACTCTTATGCAAAAATGCATGAATACAAAATTTATTTTAGGTGCAGAATTTCATATTACAGATATTAATTTTATTTTATGAAATTAAGTTTCAATACACTTATACAAACAGTTAATTATAATTCTGTTACATTAAAATTATACAGTGCGCAAATATCCAATACAAGACAATGTAAAAAAATCATCGTTATTATTTCACTGAAAAAATTAATTATATCGTCTGTTATTATGGTATGCTTCATTTCCGTAATAAAGTAAGTACATTTTAAGTTGGTAACATTTTATCTTTTGTTGACATTTGCTGAAAATTCCAATGGGAAACTTAAGCCTAGCTTTGAAAATTTCAGAACTTGAAATCTATATTAAGACTACTTAACAGACAGACTTAAAATTTGAAATGACTCGACAAAATTCTGCAACGATTATATATATATTAAGTTTCAAACCATTCAGTTCGGTAATTTTTGCACTGTTATATGCGGACAAAGGGACAGGAGGACGGACCAGACGACTATTGGCCTACGTATTTAAATAATTACGAACACGCATAAAAAGTGGCGGTCTGTGAAAACGCTAGCAGCAGTTAAGGGTTAGGCTGTATGTTAATTAATAGATAATTTTCTACTGAAATCATAAGCTTAAATCTTTCCTACTGAATATAAAATGTTCATCATATTTCTAAATAACATCGGCACTATTATAAGCTTAAAATACCTTTTTTCATATACTTTTCTACGAAAACATTTATCGGCCATCTTACAAAATGAATTTACGAACTATTTTTAAATCACCTTTGAAGAATTGGTTACTTAAACATTTTTCAGATTTGAAAATTTTTAATTTTTCTTTTTCTATACTTTTTACTCGTTTAAGACTGATTGATACCATGTTTTAAAAAAAAAATTGTTAACCACTCAACACAACTCTGAAAATAATTCTTCCCTATAAACACCCTTACATATTTCATTCGCGAAACTATATATTTTCCGACATTTTTAAGAAAATTCCCTCATCTATTCTTTTCGTTTTGTAAAAATAAAGTAAAAAGTAAATAAGTAAAATATTTCCTAAGACAGCCCATCATTTTCAGAACGTGACGTCATGAAATTTGTTATTATCCGCCTGATAATTGGCCGTTATCTAGTTACAGAGTGACACACTTTCATCAAAATATTAACTAAATTTTAAGCAGTAAGAATATTAGTCAACACCTCTGTTCTTCTTTACTTTTGTTTCGTAAGGTTCAATAACATATGGGGATATATGCTTTTTGTATATGCAAGAAAATCCTTAAGAGGCTACTTCAATAACGCGAAAACACCTGCTCGCTAATGTCAATCCTATGGGAGAAAGTTTTATAAATATCTCTTTTGCATTTCAATATTTTTCTTTTTTACTTTTTTTCTCTACGCAGGCCGTTTTTTACTTTTTCGATGCTGGTTGCAGTTTTTTATTTTTATGAGGATACTTTTACTTTCAAAACCTGTTCCGAAAGTGAAAGTATCTTAATTAGAAAAAAACTTGTAAACAAAATTTAAAAAGTAATAAATAGTGTGCGTAGAGATCGACCTCGGCTATACAATGAAAAAAAAAATGAAATGCAAATGAGATGTTGTAAAATAACTCTCCAATAGGATTGACATTAGCGAGCGGATGTTTTCGCGAGCGTAAAGTATAGCCTCTATCCCCAGTTATCTGATTTCTCTTGTATAAACTGCCTATATGAAAGAAAAGGGTACTTACTTATTAACGCCACCGCAGCTACAGATTTAACGGTTTTTAAGTGCCGCCAATCTTTCGTAGCACTAAAAAATGGCGTCAAAAATCAGCAAACAACAAGGCAACAAGGAATCCAAAAGATAACTGCCGTGCGCTTGCGAACAACAAGATTGCTCTTTATTGGCGCATTAGCGCAACTTCTGCTGCGGTGGCGTTAATACGTAAATACCAAGAAAAGTTATAAAAATATCCTGCACTGATGTTAGACCTTCACTAATTAAATTATTTAATTCCTTAATTTAAAATCGTCTGCTTAAAGCTTTTCTTCTAAATATAAAATTACAATTAATTAAAGAACAAGTTATTTCAGAGATATATGCAAATTAATAGACTCAACACGATTGAAAAATTAGCCAGGATCAGGACTCGAACCTGGGTCTAAATCGTAACTGATGCTCTAACAACTGACAAGGAAGATCTCTTCAAAGCGCATACTCAGAATATTTTGAAAAAAAAGAAAAGAAATGATAATGGAACTAACTCGTGTACGTCAAATGATAGTCAAATTTAGCTGCGGAATCAAAGTAAAAAATCTGTAAAAAAAAAATTATAGTTTAACAAATTACAATAACCATTAGGAAAATGTTCCAAAAGCTTTAAAAAAAATTACCGTACTTTCGTGTTATAGCGCCCCGCACAATTATGATTAAGCCAAGGTTGCAGTTATGATTTCGCCAAGAACATCGCAAAGTTTATAGATGCATCCTATATACGCATATATATATTCCAAACACTCCTATATGTGCCATATACGTCATTATACACATATTATTTACGTCTTATATGTCGTATATACATCATATACACATGTCATATATATACATCATATATGCATCATACATGACTGTAACTTGGCCACATACGTCAAGAAATGTTATATATATATATATATATATATATATATGTTTCAATGGTTAAATTTTACTTAAAGTTTTATATATATATATATATATATATATATATATATATATATATTATTATTATTATTATTATAATGTCATACATGCTTTATAATTTGGCGATAAATCTGGGTCGCTTGGCGATTCATCCTTGGGGTCTTGGCCATCCTTGGCTGCTATAACACGAAAGTACCAAATTTACAATATATTAATGAAAACAGAAACAAAAGTATTTCATCCTTGGGAGAGGGCGGGGGCACTATAACACGAAAGTACCAAATTTCTACTTTATTTTTCATATCTGATAATTTGCATCAATCCATTTTGTAACTTTAAGATTTTTGTAACGATTTTATGCATTTCTATTGCCTATTCAAAGAAAAATTCTAAAGTTACAGAATTTCGTTAAAAACGCTTAAAAAAATAAAGTGACGAAGTCAATAAAAGGACGACGTCAAGAGGACCATTCTCGACCGAAAACATCAACCATTTTCCCAATGGTTTAATATATATATATATATATATTATTCGAGTATTTGGCGCAAAAAGATGCTATTTGTTGAGCAACACTTTTTCCTCGCCAAATGCAAGCGATTTTAATGCATTTAAAAATTTTTGGTTAAACGAGTGTTTAAATGCATAGAGTACTTTATGAATTTAAACTTAAACGATAAAATTATTTATTATTATTCTCTATAAGCTTATATAATATGTATACAAGTTGCGTATTGCTGATATACACAGTTTTGCCGGCAGGGTAAGATAATTCTTAAGAGTATTTTAACAATAACTGCCCGATTAAGAACGCTCTCATTAATACATTTCAATATTCAATAAGTCGTTGTTTCCATGGCAACAATACTTTTCTCTTGTTATCTCCGACACTATCAATATCGAAGTCAAATTGACAGTACTCAGAATCGGACATTAATTTTCAGTTTGAAGCATTTTTAATCAATTTAAATTTTGTTCTAAACCTTGGAATACGATCGTTAATTCTCTTTATATATACATATAAATATATATGGAAAAACAGTCGTTATAAAAGTGTGTTTCTTTAAGTTAAACTTACTGAAACTAGTTCAGTAGAAAGAGTAGAAAAAGTTTTTCCTAAAAAAGTGTTTATCATAAAAGCGTATTTTTTTTTTACTTCATAGTGTCGCCAAATACACGAAATGTCCATAATTTTTTTACGGACGTTATATCGAGGTTCCGCTGAATTTTTTAAAATAAACATATGACTCATGAAGAGAATACTCTGTAACTTTTGAAAATTTTTCTGAGTATGCGCTTATGTAGACCTTCTCGTGAGATTCAGGTTCGAGTCGTGAACTCGGTTAATTTTTCACTCGCATTGGGTTTATTGTATTAATTTGTATATATCGCTGAAATAACTTGTTATTTAATTAATTGTACCTTTAATGAATTCAGACGATAATTTATGGGCTCTAATATACAAGGGACAGTCGGAAAAAAGTTTCCCCTGGCGACTGTGGACAGAGGTGTGTACGAAAGACAAAACATGTAATGAGACATTAAAAATAAAACATAACTTTATTTTTCCACAAGTACCAAGTACATTGAGACATTTGTCATACCGCTTTATAAGCTTCAAAAAGCCCTCCAGGAAAAAATCAGGGCTTTGCATACGGACGAAGCAACAGCGCCATCTGCTTGATCATGGTCGACCTCTACCCAATGGTGTATCGATGTCTTGCACGTTCGCGTTCACCTGCTGTGTCGTCTTTCGCCCATAGCCGTTCAACGCTTCGCCCGTATGCAAAGCCCTGATTTTTTCCTGGAGGACTTTTTGAAGCTTATAAAGCGGTATGACAAATGTCGCAATGTACGTGGTACTTACGTGGAAAAATAAAGTTATGTTTTATCTTTAATATCTCATTACATTTTTTTTGTATTTCATACACATCTCTGTCCACAGTCGCCAGGGGAAACTTATTCTGCGACTGCCCCTTGTACATATAAAATGTTCAATAAATTTTTAAATAACATCGGCACCATTATCAGCTTATAAAGTAATTTCTTTCATATACTTTTCTACGAAAACATTTCTCAGCCATTTTACATGACGAATTTGCAAACTATTTTTAAATCACCTTTGAAGACGTGGTTTCATAAACATTTTTCAGATTTCAAAATTTTCAATTTTTTTTTTCACTCGTTTCAGACTAATTGATATCATGTAATAAACTCAACTCAATTCTAAAAAACAAATTCTTCTCGGTAAATATTCTTACATCTTTCAAAAGCGGAAGTATATATTTTCCATATTTTTAAAAAATCCCTTCATCAATCCTGGTTCGTTTTGAAAAAAATAAAATAAAATAAAACAAATTCCTAGACAGCCTAGTGCTCGCAGGTCCCTTTTAGAAACGCGACGTCGCGAATTTTGTTATTATGCGCCTGCTATTTGGCGGTTGTCTAGTTACAGAGTGACACACTTTGATCAAAATGCCCGCCGTTTTCGATCGATACAAACAGGTTAGTCTTGAACTTGGGATGGAAAAAGCCTCGGGGAGACTGAATTTTATTCGGAAAAATATTTGGGAAATTTGTTCAAGTTTAAAGATAGCGAATTTTTTTAATATTATTAAGCGTCCATCCATTATCTAGGGTTTCGTACTTAAAAGTTAAAACGGAACCATAATAAGATCACTCCTGTGTCTGTCTGTCCGTCTGACAGAGTTCTTTGTCTCGTAAAATATGGGGGCGTGAAAAGTTCAAACTTGCGAAAGTTATAAAGCCTTTTTACCTTTTTACTAAAAGGTTTTTTTTATAAGCCTTAAATGTACTATAATCACTTTTAGCATACATATTTTTATTTTGATATTTGTGCTATTGATATTTCTTTACATGCCTTTTAGATTCATTAGTTTTCCGTCATTTTTTTTTTTTTTTTTTAACAGGTTTGAAAGATTAAAAAATATTTATATTAATTTTTAGGGTTTCGTACTTAAAAAGTAAAAACGGAAGCATTATAATTCCGGTGTCTGTCTGTCCGTCTGTCAGAGCCCTCTGTCTCGTAAAATATGGGGGCGTGAAAAGTTCAAACTTAGGAAAGTTAAAAAGCCTTTTTATTCACATATTTTACAGATTATTAGCCATTTACAAATATGTTTAGGAAAAATTTAGGGGGCTAATTAAGTTACTTGAAAAAAAGAAAAGTTTTATTTTTGTATATCATGTGGGATATCGTGTCAAAGATCTCATAATATCGAACTCAAAAATATATTTGTTTTAATTTTATATATTATATTTTCAGAAATATCGTCGAAAATGCACCGCAAAAATATGTCCTCCCCACCCCCCACTCCTCTATTTCTGAATCTACTGAAACTAAAATTCTGAAAAAATTAGGGATAGTAGGAGTTTATTTAAACCGTGCAGGAAAACTATAGGTATTATCCTTTTTAACATAGTTTTTGAGAAAAACGCATTTTTGCTTTACACACAAACTTTACTTTACGGGCGGTCAGCGGGGTAGTTAACCGGAACTCAAGGTATCTGTCGACGCAGAATCATCCAAGGATATTTGATAATGATTTTCGAACAGAATTGTCGGTAGTTAGCCGAGATATTAATTAAGTTACTTGAAAAAAAAACTTTCTTTCTATATATCGTGTAGGGTATCGTTTGAAATATCTCGTAACATCGAACTCAAAAATATATTTGTTTTAATTTGAGGTATTATATTTTCAGAGATATCGTCTAAAGTATACTGAAAAAATATGCCCCCCCCCTCTCTTTTTACCGAATCTACTAAAACTAAAATTATGAAAATATTAGGAGTAGTAGGAGTTTATTAATTAATAGATATTAATTAATTAATTTAATGTACGGAATCCTTTGAACGTGTTACACTCGCGCTTGTCCGATTTGTTAATATTTTAAAACTTTTTAAAAACGGTAAATTTTTTGTTCCTGTAAATAATGTGTAAATTATTTTTTAATGAAAGTTTTAAGATGCTTTTGTCTTTCTATGTTCTATTTATTCAATTTTAAAAACATATGCCAAACTAAATCTGTATTTAGAAATTAATGTATTTATATTTCAGTTTCTTTTTTTTTTTTTTTTTTTTTTTTTTGAAATATTGATAATTGCTGTTTAAAAGCTGGATAACATCTATGAACTTCCAATGCGCATTTTGAAAGAACTTTAATTACAATACTTTCATAAAATTATATAATGTTATCGATTTGATTATATTCAATTCTATTAAATATTTTAAATTAAATTGCGCTTATTCCTTAAACATATCAATTAACATATGAAATATTCTAGTGTTTCATTTAATAATAAAGCGTATATACAAAGCTATTTGCCATTTAATGAATGGGTAGTTATTTGTAAATTGCTAAAGTGCATTTTGGAAGAACTTTTTTTATTATTATTAATTAAATGATAGTATAATTTTAAAATGTTATTTAAAAAAAAGAAAAAGAAAAGAAAAAAGAAAAAAGAAAGAAAGAAAGAAAGAAAAAACAATGTGAAAATTTCTGACGCATTTATGGTTTCTATTTCTAAACGTTTGCAGGCATGATAATTAAAGTGATTTGTGTAATCGAGCATATATATATATATTTTTTTTTTCGATAAATAAAAAACATCTTCAATTAAAAGCAATTATATTGTTGTCTCAAGCCTGTAGTTTATTTTTCCCTTTCCCGCGCTGTCGTATCCGGAAATTCGGTCGAAAACGCCAACTTCAACAGCATTTTCTGAATCAGCCTTTACCTAAAACTGAAACAAACTGTTCCATTACACAGTTTCTGAATAAAAGGACCTGCCAATTTCATACGTTTGCGAAGAAAAATTAATTTTGTAATATTGCAAAAAGTAGCCAGTTTGGATTTGAGAACAGTCTTAGTGATTGTGCTAAAATATATTAAATTATGATTTAATTTATGTAAAATTGTAGTATAATTTGATTAATTTACAAATTTAACAATGTTAAATTTCAAAATAAACAAAATTAATTATTCAATATATATTTTTAAAGAATGAAACACATTTATAAAACGATTGTTATTTAAACACTGGCTACATATCTGTAAACATCTAAAATACTATTTTTAAAGAATTAATTTTAATGATATAGCATTCTTTAAATGAAATTAATTAATTAATTAATTCATATTTAATTATCTCTTCACTATATCAAATTACAAAATAATCAAATTATAATGTCTTCAAACTTTTTCTTTTCAAAAAAGGGAAGCACATTTTCAAAATTAATTTTTCAAAGAAATATGCTATAAGGATTTTATTGTAAATACTATCATAATAATTTATATTTTAATAGCTTCTTGTTTATGTTATTGCAGGTAACTAAAGGTAACATAAGTTGCAATAAAAGTTGCAACATTTACACACACAAAATAAATACTTTGTTTCTATATAAAGTCAAGTCAGAAACATTGTTAATAAAATGATATTTACCTACGTGCATCTATTTTATTTATGCTATTAAGATAATATTTCTCAGTCTTCCGAGAATACATATTTATTTATTTGGAAATATAATAGATATAGCAACACAGTATCATTTTAGAAAAAGGAATTGAATTGAATTAAAGATAAATGTTGAATTATTTTTCTTTTACTTCATATATTTCTCTTTTTTTATTGGAAAAATTTATTGTGAAAATTGACAACATGTATTTTATGCTTTTTGATTTCCTTGTGCTATTTCTTCATGTTATCTCATATTTTATTTATAAAAGCAAACTGACCATAGTGTTGAAATTAAATTAACTATTATAACTTTTTATTTATTTTGAATATTTCACTTGCTATTTTTACTAACATTGGTTTCAATAAGCATTTATTTATTTATTTATTTATTCATTCATAACTATTAAATTGTGATTCTTTCAAAAGGGAAACTTTATTTCTTAATTATGTATCACATTTCGATGCTATGGTTACTACAGGAGAGCGCGTGTGTGACCACGTGTGTGTTTTTATGTCTATTTTTGTAGTCAATTTGAATTTTAAAGTGAATTATTTGTTATTAACAGGTTATAGTCAACATAATTTATTATTAAAATTTCTTTCTCCAAACATTTTGAAAATTAAAATGCTTTTTTTTTTTTTTTTTTTTTTTTTTTTTTAATGGAAGAAAAGATTTAATTTTATAGGCAGTAATTAAATATAGATAACAATTTTGTAAGTATTTTGTAAAATACTCAGTATTTAAAATTTTACAAAAATACACCCATCATACTAGGAAAACAGGAATTTTCTAGTCATGTATCCTTTCAAATGAGAGAAAAATTAAGCGAGTCTAATGAAGGGAATAAAATGAGTAATGAAATAAAATGTCTAAATGAAGATAGCTTAAAAGCAGAAAAAAAAAGTTATAGTTAAGTGGAGAAAAAAATTAAAACTTTCCCAAAAGACTCAATATTTTGGGCAAAAATTACGGTATTAAATCTGTAAAGCGACATTTACAGGATAAAGAACAAACCACATTTACTGATTTTTTCCCGATTGTCTTTTAACCTTTGTTGAGAAAAAAGGGGGCTGTTAAAAACATATTGTACTGTGCAGCTACTAAAAATGCATACATCATTCAAAGATAGCATGAATTTGTTAAGCTTGAGCTTTTGTTTAGAGAAAAATGAAAAGAGGGAGAGAAAACAACACTTTTAAAATTCTCCCAAAAGACTCAATTTTTCCTTCGCGATGATCTATCTTCTTACGATATCTGTAAAGAAACAACATTTACAGGATAAAGAGCAATTGAAATTGTGGATTTATTTTGATTATTTTTCAACTTTCGTGGAGAGGAAAAAGTACTTTTTACAAAGATTTTTTTCGTCTCCAATCGTTGAGACGATTTACTTACAGAAGCAGTCCTTAAATTTTTATCATTAGTGTACCCCTTGAAGAATTACATGTGCCTGGTGTACCCCTATTTATTTATTTATTTATTTATTTATTTATTTATTTATTTTTATTATTTTTCAACATTCGCGGAAATTATCGTCTCCAATCGTTAGGACAATTTACTTACTGAAGCAATTTCCAAATTTTTATCTCTAGCGTACCCCTTGAAAAATTACATATGCTTGGTACACCTAATTTTTTATTTAAATTTTGTTTCGATTATTTTTCAACTTTCGTGAAGGAGAAAAAAGATTCCTCTCATATCCAATCATTAAATGGATTTACTTGCAGAAAGTGTTCTCAAACTTTTATTCCTAGCGTACTCCTTGAAGAATTACATGTCTTTGGTGTACTCCCTATTTATTATTTATTTTATTTCAATTATTTTCAACTTTTATGAAGAGAGAAAAAATGCTCTTTTAACCTCCAATCGTTAAAACTATTTATTTACAGAGGCGGTTCTCAAACTTTTTTCCCTAGAAAAATTACAAATGCTTGATGTACACACTATTTTTGATTTTATTTTTACTTCGATTATTTTTCAACTTTCGTGGGAAAAAAAAAAAAAAAAAAAAAAAAAAAAAAGATTCTTTTCATATCCAATCGTTAGAATAATTTACTTACCGAGGCGGTTCTCAAACCTTCACTCTTAGCGTACCCCTTGAAGGATTACATATGCTTGGTGTACCCCTATTTTTTAATTTATTTTCATTTCGATTTTTTTTTTCAACTTTCGTAGAGAAAAAAAAAGATTCCTTTCATATCCAATCGTTAAACGGATTTACTTCCAGAAAATGTTCTCAAACTTTTATTCCTACCGTACCCTTGAATAATTACATATTCATGGTGTACCCTAGTTTTTATTTTATTTTTATTTCGATTATTTTTCAACTTTCATGGAGAAGGAAAAATATTCTTTTCATCTCCAATCGTTAAAATGATTTACATACAAAAGCGGTTGTCAAACTATAACTATATCCCTAGCGTACTTCTTGAAGAATTACATATGCTTGATGTACCCCTATTATTATTATTATTATTATTATTATTATTTCGAGTACTTTTCCACTTTCATGGAGAAAACAAATATTCTTTTCATCTCCAATCGTTAAAATGATTTATTTACAAAAGCGGTTCTCAAACTTATAGCCTTAGCGTACTTCTTGAATCGATTATTTTTAGACTTTCATGGAGAGTAAAAAAGATTCTTTTCACCTCCAACCGTTAAAACTTTTTACTTACAGAGGCGGTTCTCAAACTTTTTTGCCCAGCGTTCCCCTCGAATAATTACAAATGCTTGATGTACACACTATTTTTTATTTTATTTTTATTTCGATTATTTTTCAACTTTCGTTAAGAGAAAAACAAGAACGAAAAATCATGCGTCAAGCATAGATTATGTAACACTTTCCAACGCTTCCAAAATAATTTTACGAATCATACTCTTCAATAAGCTAAAAGATAACATCTAAGTAATCCAAATACTTTTATTCAGCCCTGTATAGGATCTATAGATTTGTATATATACTACATAGGATGCTAAATTTTAGTTCAGTTAGGAAACACGTAGCACAGTTTAAAATTCTCCGTCTGGAGTTAAATAATACGGAAATGTTTTCCCGAACTTTTGTGCTTCCCTGTATAGGATCTACAGAATTTATACACACCACGTAATAGACAAAAAGCGATTTAAAATTAAAATCGCGTTTAGTAACTTAAAACGCACTTCCAGGAATTATTGTTAACATACAGTAGAGAATTCTTTTGTGTGTCCCTGTAAATGAACGATGACTGCTATACACACAATATTCTGTAGTAAGTCTCTTGTAATGAACCTTATATAAATTTCAATGCGTTTAAAATAGGGAAACATTGTTTAAATAAAGCGCAGACGATTTTTCTCCATAGACGTAATGTAACGGAATTCTTTTGACTGTCCCTGTAAAGTAAGTATAAGTGCTATGCACACCCTATTCCATATTAAGCTTCTTCTAATGCACCTTAGTGATATATATAAATTTCAATGCGTTTAAAATAGTGAAACATTATTTAAATAAACCGCAAATGATTTTTCCCCATAGACCGCAATGTAACGGAATTCTTTTGAGTGTCCCTGTAAAAAAACTATAAGTGCTACATACTTCCGTTGAAATAGGGAACATGCTATAGATAATGATTATAACATATAAAAATTGCAGGGCAATCCGAGCATATTTACGGGAGTTAGAGCACGGACAGACGGCAGACGGCAGACGGCAGACGGCCAGACGGCCAGACGGCCAGACGGCAGACGGCCAGACGGCCAGACGGCAGACGGCCAGACGGCCAGACAAACCGAAGTCATAAACACTTTTCAACTAGGTTGGAAAGTGTTAAAAAGACTAATTTAATCTCTAATCGATAGAACCACCAACTTACAGAAGCGGTTCTCAATTTTATTTTTTCATTTATTTATCTAACTTCTAAAGGACATGAATAAAAAATAGTAATAAGAAATATCGAAATGAATTTAATTTTTATTTTACACTAATAAATTTAACTTTTATTTTACATTTAATGAAATATATATACAGGTAGAAAGTTTTTTAATGTAACAGATGCCTTTTATACTTGCATATATACAGGGCCTGATTACCCAAAAGGCACATGAAACCCGTGCTTCCCTTTTAAAATTCAAGAGGGCCCCCAAAATGACTAATACTCTAATTTCCACTTTTAAATTTTTTGCATTTAATTAAAAATTTTTATAAGTTTGCCTAGTGCTGTAGAAGATCCACACTACTTCAGAAAATAAATGACTAATACTCTAATTTCCACTTTTAAATTTTTTGCATTTAATTTAAAATTTTTATAAGTTTGCCTAGTGCTGTAGAAGATCCACACTACTTCAGAAAATATATGACTAATACTCTAACTTCCACTTTTAAGTTTTTTGCATTTAATTTAAAATTTTTATAAGTTTGCCTAGTGCTGTAGAAGATCCACACTACTTCAGAAAATTTATCTAACAGGAAAATCTAAAAGTGATAACTAATTAGTGGTGGCATCTTGATGTGATGATTAGAAACCACCCTGTTAACTGATCATACAAAAGCTATATATAATACAAATACAATACTCTATCACAGTGATAATAATACAGTAAATACAGTGAACGTAACAAAAAGGCTGTTTATTGAAATATATGAATTTGGCTAAATCACTCTCGTGTAAAATACTTGCAGCTTGTATCATTGACGAGTTTCCATGTATGAAGAATTAAAAAACTTTTACCGTATAAAAGGTGGACCCCAATAAGGATACTGTGCTTCCGGTTCCATAGGTTAATCGGGCCCTGCATATATTTTGAATGTTTGTTGTTATTCTTCTGATGTAGAGTACTAAATCATTTCCAACATCTACTGTGATTTTTATATTTTGTCTTTACAACAGTAAATGATGATAAACTATTTTCACTGACTCATTTGGTTACAACACGCCGAATGTTGGATGTCGAACAGACTCGTCGCTTACCCCCTAGAAGTTCTTCACATACTTCTAACAAGTAAGCATACCTTACTTTGAGAGAAAAAAAAAATAAAAAACATTTATAGGTTTATTTATATTCTAACAAACAAAATTTTTAAACTTATTTAATTTCTGTTTATATAAAGATAAAAATCTACTTTATTAGCCTTACATAATTGTTTCATCTATATATTTAAAGCGAAAAGCGCATTTTGTCAAATTCACATTTTCTTTTCCACACGAAAATCGTCTCATTGCGCATGCTGCAACTTTTTTTTTTAAATCTCCTCCCCTCAGAAACGGGAAACGTGTTTAACCTTCACCTGTTTAGCCTAAGGGGATTGAAAAGGGTTGATTGAAAACGGATGGCGTAAAATGGCCATTGCGTTGAAAGATTTATTTTAAAAAAAGTCATGTTTTCACTACTAAATATGCATATTTTTTTCAAAAATTTTTAAAGAGAGCTTGGATGCAGTTATATTTATAACCGATTGAAATTTCAGGGAGTTCGGAAGATATGAACTAATTTTTTTATCGCTATGTTAAAGGAGCCTACGCTAAAACAAACAAAAAAAGCGAGAAGAAAACATTTATTTTACAACTTGATAACAATATTTTTTCCCGAAATTTTTACACGGGCTGTAAGACCGTTTTATTTATAACCAATAAAGATTTAAAAAAGGTTCGGACAAAAAGAACTTTTTATTTTAAAACTATGAAACGACTCTACGTAAAAAAAGAAAGAAAATGAGCGCTTTTATCACTAAATATCAATATTTTTTCGCGATTTTTTCATTTAAAAATATAATTTCATACAAACTCCGGTTAAAGATATAAAATAATAATAAATTGATGGTGTTTTTTATTTATTTATTTATTTATTTATTTATTTATTTATTATTACGGGCCCGGGCAACGCCGGGGGGTCAACTAGTGATCTTTTAACATATTCCCTGATTCAAAAACTTTAAAATGCTTGTGCGCAAGGGTAGCAATGCATTAAAAATAATACAAAAACCTAACAACAACAACAACAACAATAATAATAATAACAATAATAATAATAATAATAATAATAATATGACGGCTTACTGTTAAAAAGACGAAGACAAGAGTCAAGAATATGTTTTAAAAAAGGGAAAATGGTAGAAATATTTTAAATTTAATTATAATTTTTATCGTATTAAGTAAAAAGTAAAACACTATGCTAACTCCTAGGAATTTAAGAAGAAATACAAGTCCTAATTTATTTCATTTTAAATTATCTTCTCGATGATTCACCCACTCTTTAAAAAAAATAGACAATAAAAGTTATAAATCTTTCTGCTTCCCTCCATTCACAAAAATGGGAGGGACAGTATAAAAAACAAGTTCCAAATGTTTTCAGTAAATCCTTAAGTGCATAAACATTTATTTTTAGGACTTTTCTATTTCACAGAAAATAAAACGCTAAAGAAATTCTATTGTAGCAATGCTTTAGTTCCTACTGCTCAACGATTTCCATAACAAAATATTGGCTACGCCAGACATATGAATTACTTCCCGTATGAGGTTTTAAAATTTTATAACGTACCATTTTTCAAAAACATCTCTTCCATTTTACTTCCGTTTCAAATTTTGAAATTTCACTAACTACATCTGAACACCCACTATATAAAACATATTTTAAAACTATAAATGTTATATAGAACAAAATTACACCATTTTCAAATTATTATTTTCAATTTTGAACTTCCTGATTGTCATTTTTATTTCAGATTTATTTTTCAATTTAATTCAAATAATTCAAGAAAAAAGGGGAAAAAGGAGAAATAATTAATTAAAAAACAAATAAATCAAATCAAATATAGAACTTTTAAAATTTTTACAACGTTAACCATGGCTGCATAAAATTAATCGAATATCAACTATTCGGATGTGTCAATCCCAAAACTTTCTTCTATCTCACACAGGTTTCGCATACACTAAAAAGAATCAGCACCAATTTATATCAAGGTCTAACTGAAACTCAAGTTTTATTAAATTCCGTGCATTAGTTCTTGAGATATATGACTATCGCTAAAATCGTGTAAATCCGGCAAAATGCTGCATAGCAGCACCACCTACTGGGCGATTGTTACCAAAAACTGATCAGCACCAATTTATATCAGGGACTAACTGAATATAAAGGTTTATTAAAATCCGAGCATTAGTTCTTGAAATAGAGCCCCCACAAAATTTTTGTTACATACAGACAGAGTCACAGACAGACATTTTCTGAAAACAGTTCAATCGTGTCCAGGACCTTCTAAAACGTATAAATCCATCGAAAACCGGAAGTCGAAAATTTTCATGAATCCAATATACTTTCTTCTTGTAAAGATAGAAGAAAGTAAAAATGTAAGAAAGAAAATAGAACAGAAAAAATAACTAAAAAAAATTTTTTTTTTAATCTGAAAGTGATTTTTTTTACCCTGAGTATCACTCATTACGGCCGAATTTCCTAAAAATAGATTTTAAAATTAGACTTTTTTTTCTATTTTTTTCCCCTTAGTGTTCCCAAAATTAGTTACCGAAGTAAATGAAGTGGCATTCATAAAAAAAAAAAATTCACCTCTTTCTTGCAACAAATCACAATTGCATTTATTTTAGTCACACGAAAAAAATATTTAAATTTCATAACAATATAAATTTAAATTTAAAAGTATAATTTGCAAGTAATGCATTTCTATTTCTATTTTCCGCTTGATGATTCAGCCACTCTGTAAAAAAATCGTTAACAAAAATTAGTTATAAATCTTCCATTTTTCCTGCATTCATAACAAGGAGAGGGGCAGTATAACAAACAAGTTCAAAATATTTTCAAAAAATCCTTAAGTGCATAAACATTTAAATTTAGGATTTTTCTATTTCACAGAAAATAAAACTTTTCTGCTCAACGATTTCTATAACAAAATATTGGCTACGCCAGACACATAAATTACAGTCCCTGGCCAAATTATTAGACGCAGTTGTTTTTATTATAATTTATTAAATATCTGGAAAGATACATGAGGAATTATCCTGAAACTTCAGGAGTGTAAACAACATGATAAACATCATATATTTCCGCGAAGATTTTTTCCCGAAACCCCATAAGGGGCCGTCAACAAATTGAAGAAAAACGAATATCTTTTGGATAACCCTGTAAAAACTAATGTTGCAAAAAGCATTCAAACTGTAGATTATGATTAATTGGCTTATTGTAATAATGTGGGTTCATTTTCATGAAGATAGCATGTATAATCGAAGAGAAATTCACGTTTTTATAAAAACAGTCCCAAATTTTACCAAGTTTTTTGCTTATAATTTGCAGAGTTTTTAATATAAAAACAAGTTATTTTCAGAAAATATGACAAACAAAGTTATACACAATACCCTGCAACCAGAATTAAAAAATAATAAAAATTGTATGAAAAATGAGCAGATTTACTAAATATTGTTTCACTGCGCATGCGCGAATTCAATCAAAATATACTGTGCATAATATATTAGCTTAATGTATAGACCAACTTTTATGAAAGTCTCAAAAACATAGCTTGAAAATTCTGATAATAGTCGTCGATAGAATAAGCTCGAAATTCGCTGTTCCCAAAAGGAAGCAAAAAGATAAGGGGTTGTATCCAAATATACAATGAGAGACACTTCATTCTTATTATGTCAACTTTCATAAGCTAGTATATTTGAATACAACCCCTTATCTTTTTGCTTCATTTTGGGAACAGCGAATTTCGAGCTTATTCTATCGACGACTACTATCAGAATTTTCAAGCTATGTTTTTGAGACTTTCATAAAAGTTGGTCTATACATTAAGCTAATATATTATGCACAGTATATTTTGATTGAATTCGCGCATGCGCAGTGAAACAATATTTAGTAAACCTGCTCATTTTTCATAGAATTTTTAATATTTTTTAATTCTGATTGCAGGGTATTGTGTATAATTTTGTTTGTCATATTTTCTGAAAATAACTTGTTTTTATATTAAAAACTCTGCAAATTATAAGCAAAAAACTTTGTAAAATTCGGGACTGTTTTTATAAAAACGTGAATTTCTCTTCGATTATACATGCTATCTTCATAAAAATGAACCCACATTATTACAATAAGCCACTTAATCATAATCTACAGTTTGAATGCTTTTTGCAACATTAGTTTTTACAGGGTTATCCAAAAGATATTCGTTTTTCTTCAATTTGTTGACGGCCCCTTATGGGGTTTCGGGAAAAAATCTTCGCGGAAATATATGACGTTTATTATGTTGTTTACACTCTTGAAGTTTCAGGATAATTCCTCATGTATCTTTCCAGATATTTAATAAATTATAATAAAAACATTTGCGCCTAATAATTTGGCCAGGAACTGTACTTCCGATTTGAAGTTTAAAATTTTTATAAATATGTCATTCTTCACTATATATATATATATATATATATATATAGCGAGTATATATATATATATATACATATATATATAGCTATATATATATATATATATATATATATATATATATATATATATAGCTATATATATATATATATATATATATATATATATATATATATATATATATATATATATAGCAATATATATATATATATATATATATTGGCAAGTTCATGGAGTGGATTGACATGGCATTGATGCAAGGTTACCCTGTGAACTTCGTAAGGAGAAACACGATCAATTTTATAGGTAGAAGTAAATATAGAAATGAAATGAATTCATTTTTGAATGCTAAGGGTGGTCTTGATCAGTTGTTGGGTGGGTTCAGATAGAGTTGGTTGCTGCTGTGTATAGCTTGGTATGTTAGTTGATAGTTTGAATTATTTTGGTCTCGGCGGGAGAAGGGGGACGTTGTTAACGTAAAAGCCGGTTTTAACCCTGCAGCGCATGTTGTTAGCCATGCCCTCCTGCCTTCAGGTTTAATTTTCCTGGTATTGATTTTTCGTTAGTATTTTGAGTTTGGTTATTTTTGTTTTATAGTTTTAATTGGTTATAGTTTAGAGTTCAGTTGATATATTGTTATTTGTTTTTGGCTATATAGAGTGGTTAATGTAAATGTATAATTGTGTTTTAGTATATATATATATATATATATATATATATCTTCCATTTTACTTCCGTTCCAAATTCTGAAATTTCACTAACTACATCTGAACACCCATTATATAACACATTTTTTTTTAAACTACAAATGTTATATAGAACAAAATTACACCATTTTCATCTTATTTTCAAATTATTATTTTCAATTTTTAACTTCCTAATTGTCATTTTTATTTCAGATTTATTTTCTAATTAGAATTCAAATAATTCAAGAAAAAAAAAAGGGGGGGGGGGGGTTGGAAAGAATGATTAATTAAAAAAAAATCAAATATAGAACTTCTAAAATTTTTTACAACGTCAGTTAATTAAATAACAAAAATGTTTGACTTACAGACATTTTAGTTACTATAAGTAAAAACAAGTAATAAAAAATAAATAAATAAATAAATAAAATGAAGTTAATTACTACTTAGGTCAAAAAGATTTTTTTATCCAGCGATCTACACGCTTCGCCACTGACGGTATTTATTCCTAAATTTATATCCTGCTAAATATCTTATATAAGAGAATTTTTTTCCTCCCATATAAAACTAAAATTAATTAATTAAATTTATTAGAAATTTTTAATAATGTTAAAATAAACATTATAAGACTCCCACCCCCAACCACAAAAAAAAAAAAAAAAGTGACTTCTCAAGAACAACCTTATATACAACCTAGATATATTTCTGTTTTTTTTTTTTTGTTGTTTTTTTTTTTTCCGCATTTCTGAGTGAGTTTTGTGTAAATAATAAAACCTTGCCATGATGAGAATCGAACCCGCAATCTTCCGTATACTAAACTGGAGGTGCCGACGACTACACCATGACGCACAAGATATCATTTCGCAGTCTTAAGCGTTGCTACTTATTTTAGTCGCTTTTTATGATGCAAAAACTAATTAAATTACTAAACTAAAAAATTAATTACATTTAATTAATGATTAATATTTGAAAAAACTGTATTAACATCAAGTCTCATCCACTACAAGTTTAAAGAAATGTATTTGAACTTGAGTGGATGAATAAAAAGTATTTTATTAACGATTGAAAATTTCAACAAGGTATATAAATATATATAGGGAGAGTGTGAACTAATAGTAGGAATTGAATGAAGGTCATGTATACTTAAAATAATCAGAAAAAGTGTAATAAGGATAGAAAGAAAATAGGACAGAAAAAATAATTTTAAAAAAGGTGAAAGTGAATTTTTTTTTCCCTTCTTTATACCTGCGTATCACTCGTTACGACCGAATTTTCTAAAAATAGCATTTTTAATTAGACTTTTTTATAATTTTTTTTTCTCTGTGTTCCTAAAATTAGTTACGGAAGTAAATGAAGTGGTATTCATTAAATTTTTCTTTCATTTTTTTTCTTGCAACAAATCTTAATTGCATTTGTTTCAGTCACAATATTAATATAAGACACTATAACTACGAAAGAAACTAGTCGTTAGGGGCCACCGTAATACTTACCCATCATGGATAGGCATAATATAAAATATGAAAATAAAACACGTGCAAACTACTTATAAAATGCATTGCAATTCGAACAAAATCGTGGCTTGATGACGTCCTAAACTTTAAATGCTCTATTACTGAATTGCGTAAAGGAAACATCTTTACAAATCCAAAAATGATAATCGTATTAACTAACGGTTTATTGCGTCGGATGAAGCGTCTCATTTCCAATAAAAATATATCTTTGAATTGAAATTTGGATGAAATACAGGTTGATGAAAAATCGAAGAGTGTGGAAAATAGGATTACAAATATCTCGGCAACTCATTATCCGACCGACTTCATTCTTTATGCAAAATTTGTGTGTTTTTTTTTTTTTTTTTTTTTTTTTTTTTTTTGTCTTTTATATTCACTCCTTAAAATAAACAATTTCGAAAAATTTTATGTACCTTTTATCAGAACGAATATTTGGAGAGTCCAAAAAAAATAGTTCCGGATAATCGAGGTTACTGAAATTCAATAAGCTTCTTCCCATTATTACATTCTAAGTGCATACCAAATTTCAAGTCTCTATCTCAATTTGTTCGCGAGATAGAGCGTTTACAGACACACACACACACACAGACAGACGAACGGCAATTTTTTTTCTTTTCTAAAAGTACGTTTTTCGGAATCTCCAGTGTCTGAAACGTGTAAATCCGTCAAAAAAAAAAATTTCGATTTTTAAAACGATTACTAGATTTACCCTATACTACGTATGATGGGTATAAGTAAGATGAAAATTTCATAAAGAAATAATTTAAATTTAAAAGTTTAATATGCAACTAATGTATTCCTCTTTAAATTTTTTTGCTTGATGATTCAGCCACTCTTTACAAAAGTCGGCAACAAAAGTTAGAAATCTTCGTTTTATCCCACATTCACAAAAATGCGAGGAGCATTATAACAAACAAGTTCCAAATATTCTCAGTAAATCCTTAAGAGCATAAATATATATTTTTAGGACTTTCTATTTGGCAGACAGAAAGCTAAAGAAATTCTATTCTAGAAACGCTTTAGTCCGTACTGCTCAAATGATTTCCTTAACAAAATAGTGGCTAAGCCAGACATATGAATTACTTCCCGTATGATGTTTTAAAATTTTATAACATACCATTTTTCAAAAAACATCTTTTCGATTTTTACTTCCGTCCCAAATTCTGAAATCTCACTAACCACTGAACACCCTTATATAGAACATTTTTTTAAAAATAAATGTTATAAAACAAAACTAGAATACTTAAATTTTATTATATATATATATATATATATATATATATATATTACTTTCATTTATTTATTTATTTATTTTTTATCGCCACTGTCACGAGACATATTTTTCTGAAAATGAAGTGAAATAAACCTAGGAAAAAAAGAAAAATAATAATGAGAGAAGAAAAAAGCGAATTATAGAATCTTCAAATAATTAACAGAGTCAATCAGAAAAGATAATAACTTTGAAATATTTCACTAGTTAAAAAAAAAAAAAAGAAAAAAAAAAAGAAAATAATAATGACTAAAAAAATGTAAAAGGACAATTTTCCCCTCGTTATGCTAGAATTTCACTCAATTTTCTGAAATACGTTTCTATATTACATCAAATATTTCATTACGTCTTGTGTCGTTAAAATAGTGTTTTCGCTACATCCGAGTTTGTTATAATGAGCTCGACTATATTATTTTATAGCTTTGCTATTTATATGTGGCAAACTGTATAACTTATAATAGCAATATTTAGTCTCTAATGTTGAAACGATTTCTATAACATAATACTTGATTCGTGAGGCATATGATTTATTCTTCTTTCAATGTTTTAAAATTTTATAACATATCTTTCATATATCTCGGCATATAAACACCGATTAAATGTAAAACTTTTTTTTTTTCATTTTTCGCAGTTTAACTGTAGGTACTTGTGAAATTTTGTTCCGTTTGTACCCCTAGTATTATCACTAGAGATTTCTTAATAAGTGAATTTTAATTATAATAGTTAGTATAGAAAGATCAATACATAAACAATATATAATAAAGCTATGTAACATAATAATTAGCATAAAAGTTAACCGAATTCTTCTGAGCAGCCCTGTATATGATCTATAGATTTGTATATATACTATAGACACTATAGAGTGTGCTAAAATTACGTTCAATTAGGAAACGCATAGCACAGATGAAAATCCCCCCCCCCCCTTTCAGCAATTTCAGTCAATGAACAGAAATGCACTTGAGATCTTTTGTGCACCCCTGTATATGATTGATTGAGTGTATACACACCAAGTAATATGCAAAAAATTGGTTAAATTTGAAAACGCGTACCACAACTGAAAACGCATTTCTAAGCAATTATTGTTCATAGACAGTACTGTAATTCTTTTGTGTGCCCCTGTAAATGAACGATAAATGCTATGCACACCTTATTCTATAGTTAGCATCTCGTAGGGCAAGTCGCTGATATATATCAATTTCAATATGTTTCGAATAGTTTATCATTAAAATATACCGCAAACGATTTTTTTTTTCGTAGACCATAATGTAACGGAATTCTTCTGCATGTCCGTGTAAATGAACTATAAATGTTACACACTTTATTTTCAATGCACCGAACATGCCATAGTAAACCTCAATAACATAATTATATTAATTGCGTAGCGATGGCAATGCGAGTATATTTACGCGAGTTATAGTATGAATATGGATAGACAGATGGCTAGACAGACAAACAAATCAAATTCATAAACGCTTTTCAACTATATTGAAAAGTGATAAAAATAAAGAAGAAGAATTAATAAAACAAAACAAAACAAAGAAACGAAATACAAAACCTGCAATGAAGCTAAGTCAATTAAGGGGATATAACGTCAATTAGATAGAATAAAAAATAATCATTTCGAAATATTTTACTTAATTTTAGCGAAGTTTAAAGAAGATGTATGCTTAGAATTGCTAAAGGAGAGAAAAAAAAAAGAAAAGAAGAAAAACTTAAAAAAAAAAAAAAATGCATTTTATAATAGACAAAACATTTAATTTTTTTTGTTCGTTAAAACCATGTCCTCGCTACCATATCTTGTGGGAGTTCCTTATAAACGAGTTTAATAGTACTGCAGCAAACTTTATTATTTAATATAGCAACATTTAGTCTCAAATGTTCAAACAATTTCCATTCCAAAATAAAATATTGGCTATGTCAGACACATAAATTACTTCCTTTTTTAAAGTTTTAAAATTTTATAAGAGATCATCTTTAATGTTCCAAATTCTGAAAATATTCACAGACGATATTTGCTCTCCCATCATATAAAACATTTTTTGAAAAATAAAATTACTTTTTTACTTAAAAAAAAAAAAAAAAAAAAAAACATTATGTATACATAATAATACTGCAAGAAACAAGAACTAACGAAAAAATAGGGAGCGGAGGAAAGGGGGGAAGACATCGATACTCCAACTCAACCCAGACCCTGAAATATCCCATCAACTCAACCGGAAATACTTCTCAGCTGAACAACTTCCGCAAACAAGTAATCCCGAAAAGAATATCAGGGTCGACATGACGTAAGCACTCACTCCGCACCCCCTCCCGCATAATATTTTTTGGTTTTTAAAATAGCGAGCACATCACTTCATCATTCGAATCACGCAAGCGGTATTTTTTCCGAAAGCAGACGATCTGCGCCTTCCTGTTTTAAAACGATTTTTACTCTATGGGTCAACCATGAAGGGACTTCTGCTAACGATTTTTATGTAAGTTTTCTGATAATTTCGGCTTACATAAAAATGGGAGGGGGGTTTAAAATCGTTAATTTTTCTTTCTCTCTTTTCGAATTATCGTTTGCGGATAGCCCTCTTCTTCCGTGTTGTGAAGAAAGGGAGAGGGATGCGCAGATCCAAAACCAGACGAAAATCACGTGGGGAGGCTAGACAATGATCAGACACCGTCTGGTTTTCTCGCTCTCGCGCCGTCTCTAATGCCCCCCCTTCCCGCTACCACTTTGCACCCTTCGTCGACTATTTTCCATGCAAAGTTCTGTTCCTCTCCTCTCCTCTTCCACTTAAAATCGTCTGCGAATGTATCAGATATGTTCTAAAAGAGAGAATTCAGACGATACTGTCTTTATAGTTAAAACCCACATCGGATACTAAATGACTCCATTTAATAAAGTTAGTCTGTAGGGGATTAGGTTAGAATGTCGGATTAAAATCGGAGAATTAGATACATCAAAGGTTCGGGATTTATGGAATCTCAGAAAATAAATTATTCATCAAGAGGGAAATTAATTTTAATATAAAGCGCTCATATTCACAAAGTTAATTTATTTTAATGAAAGCAGACGATTTTTTTTCTGGAACAATAACTTTTTCTGCATAAAATATTAGTCTTTATGAGAAATGTATGTAGATTTCGTATAAGTAAATTAACTAAGAATTATATTATTTATACCGCTTAATTTTATTTCCCAACTGACAAAATTGCATGAGAATATTTGAAAAACAATCTACTTTTACAACAATACCTGTGAAGAAAAGCATTTATTTGTTTACAAAAAAGGAAAAAAAATTGCTCCTGAATTCTGTCGCATTTCAACGTTTTAGCAGTAGAACTACTTTGTTACTGAAAAGGTTAATTAATTGATTTACTAATATATATATATATATATATTCTTCATATATCATTATATTAAAAAAATAATTAAAATAAAGATTATAAATTACGCAATACAGTCGATCCCGCTTAAATGCATACAGTTGGTTCCACTGAATTGTATACATTTAAGATGCTGCATCACACCGCTCGGGTCACACCTCACAATAGAACCCTTTTCTCAATTTACCTCAATAATATAATATAAATTTCTTCCCGACTTGACCTTTGGGGAGGAAAAAGCAATTAAAGCGGTTTCGTTAAACGATCCCGCATTTAAGCAGGGTCTGCATGGACAGAAATTAATGTTATCAGTATATGTTATCATTTGATTATATACCGTATATATGATAAATATTAATAGACAAGAACTATTTACATAATAATTTAAAAATTATTTATTGTATTAATAATTTTAATCAATAATTTATTATTACTCTATATATAATAATACAGGGTGTCCGAAAAGTCCTTGACGCATTTTAAAATTCAATAAAAGATCAAGCAATTGGCGTACGAGAGTGCGGTTTGGATGAAAATGCTTCTTATGATCTGAATTTTTTTTAAGCAAAAATAAAATAAAATAAAATAAATAAAAATAAAAAAATTAGTTCGAAAATTTTCTCATAGATGGCGCTGCTTTTGGAAAGTTATCGAATAGGTAGAATGCCTTTATACAAAACAATAACGAAAGACGCTCAAGGAAAGATCAGTTGACGTCACTCAGGGCAAAAGATGGTTTTGATTGGTGTACGAACAGGGACGAGTTTGTCTGATTGGCTGGGAGAAGGGGAGATTGCTTGACGGGAGTGTTTGTTTGTAAACATGCCCTTTCCTTATACGTAAGCACAGTTTTTCTCCAAACTATGGCAACACACATTCCAGAACTTAACAATACTTGCCCTCCTGAGTTTGATTAGACAAGTGAGGATGTATAGATCTACTCACCGTGGTTAAAACCTACTTTTTACGCCTCCAGGCCCGCATCCAACCCTGTTTTTATTGTGGAGCCCCAATGCGACTTCTAGACATTTTAACTTTTCAAAAAATGTAAGATTTTTCCACCCCTCCTACCCCAATCAAAACGGGTCTTCTTTACGGGGTAAAAGAACAGACTCTCGAAATTAAATAAGACTCTTATTTGCATAGTATCCGAATTGTTTGAAGTTTCTGGTATTGTTTCATCAATCGATAAGCCAAAGTAAATAGATAGAAATAAGAATTCGAATAGCTTTTTTAACAATGTAAATAGTTTTCCAAATTTCAGAAATGAGTGTTTGGGAAGCCATTATTATTATTATTATTATTATTATTATTATTATTATTATTATTATTATTATTATTATTATTATTATTATTATTATTATATTGTTGTTGTTATTTTATTATTATTATTATTATTATTATTATTATTATTATTATTATTATTAGTATTAGTATTATTATTATTTGTTGTTGTTGTTGTTTTTATTATTATTGTTAGTATTTTTCTGCTGTTATTTATTATTATTATTATTATATAATGTATAGTAGTAGTAGAAGTAGTAGTAGCATTTTATTATTATTATTATTATTATTATTATTATTATATTATTATTATTATTATTATTATTATTATTATTTTTTATTATTATTATTTATTATTATTATTATTATTATTATTATTATTATTATTATTATTATTATATAATGTATAGTAGTAGTAGCAGTAGTAGTAGTATTTTATTATTATTATTATTATTATTATTATTATTATTATTCTGTTATTTATTATTATTATTATTATTATTATTATTATTATTATTATTATTATTATTATATAATGTATAGCAGTAGTAGCATTTTATTATTATTATTATTATTATTATTATTATTATTATTATTATTATTATTATTATTATTATTATTATTATTATTATTATTCTGCTGTTATTTATTATTATTATTATTCTTATTCTTATTATTATAATAATATAATGTATAGCAGTAGTAGTATTTTATTATTATTATTATTATTATTATTATTATTATTATTATTATTATTATTATTATTGTGGTTGTTGTAGTTTTTCATTATTATTATTGTTATTATATTTTTTCTCGCTGTTATTTATTATTATTATTATTATTATTATTATTATTATTATTATTATTATTATTATTATTATTATTATTATTATTATTATTATTATTATTATTGTGGTTGTTGTAGTTTTTCATTATTATTATTGTTATTATATTTTTTTCTTGCTGTTATTTATTATTATTATTATTATTATTATTATTATTATATAATGTATAGTAGTAGCAGTAGTATTTTATTATTATTATTATTATTATTTTATAATTTTATTATTATTGTTGCTGTTGTTGTAGTTTTTCATTATTATTATTGTTATTATTATTTTTTGTTGCTGTTTATTATTATTATTATTATTATTATTATTATTATTATTATTATTATTATTATTATTATTATTATTATTATATAATGTATAGTAGTAGTAGTAGTATTTTATTATTATTATTATTATTATTATTATTATTATTATTATTATTATTTTATAATTTTATTATTATTGTTGCTGTTGTTGTAGTTTTTCATTATTATTATTGTTATTATTATTTTTTGTTGCTGTTTATTATTATTATTATTATTATTATTATTATATTTTTGTTGTTTTTATTATTATTATTGTTATTGTTATAATTGTTATTATTGTTTGCTGCTGTTATTTATTATTATTATTATTATTATTATTATTATTATTATTATTATTATTATTATTATTATTATTATTATTATTATTTTATAATGTTATTATTATTATTATTAGTAGTAGTATTTTATAATTTTTATTATTATTATTATTATTTTGTTATTATTATTATTATTTTACTTATTATTATTACAATTATTATTATTATTCAAACAGTGAGTTGCTTTTCCTTCACTTTTTATTAACAGAAAAAATAATTTTAATATGTTTAAGTTACAATATTTGAAGGAGGGAATTCCAGTTTCCATACACTACTAATATACCACCACTTTTATAACAGTAGAAAGCTTGCATCCCTGCATGGAAGACTTTTTAAGGGAAAAGTATAACCGAATTCTTGTATTCGCGTAAAAGATATTCTGAAATCCATACACTAATTAAACAAGCTGTTTTAAGGAAAGCTTTGGGGAAAAAAAAAAAAAAAAAAAAAAAGGCACCTTACAGTTTGCAAGAGAAACCACCACTTCACCACACAAAGCATCAATATTTTCAGAGAAAGGGAAGTTTTTCGTTTTCATTCATTCCCTTTTTTTTTTCTTTTGTAGTTTGTTTGTTTATTGTTTATATATATATTTTTTCTTTTGCAAAGTTACACTTCCGCATTGTTAGAGCAATGTCAAGGTCACTTTCAAATTTCGCAGCTGACGTTGAAATGGTGAAGTTAGTACTATGTAGAGTTTTGAACGGTTTTCTTGATAAGTAACGTAGATGCAGGCCATGTTTTATCGGGGAAGCTTTCATCAAATTTAAGTTATGAATGATGGATTTAGACGGATGATCCGGGCAAACCCCCCACCCTCCCCCCCGTAGGAAGATTTCAATAATTATGCTTTTAACTGGACTGGAAAGGAAATTTTATCTTTGATAATTAAACTTAGTGTTTTCCGAACTATGTGTTTATTTTTATACAAACAAAGATAAAATTGATATTAGAGATAGAATTGTAGACTACTTTTTCATAAATGTATTAAAATATCTATTAATTTGCTTTCATTATGGGTTCGAGTTTGAATATTTCGGATTCGGGTTATAGTGTATCGGGTTCCCGCCGTGTTAAGAGTTCACAATTTTTTTTTCTTTTGTTGGGTTCGAATTGGGTTTAGGTTTTAATTTAAGTAGAATTATCTGGTTCGGATTGGATACAATACAATCCGTGCAGTACTCTATTTCAAACAAAGTGGGTTACGTTAAGGCGAATACAGATGATTTATTAATAAAACAAAATAAAATGAAATAAATCAAACAGTGATTTTTATGGTTTCTCTCTAAATTAAACATAGTGGGTTACGTTAAGGTGAATACAGATAATTTATTAAGAAAACAAAATAGAATGAAATAAATCAAACAGTGATTTTTATTGTTTTTCTCTAAATTCAAACATAGCGGGTTACGTTAAGGTGGATACAGATGATTTATTAACAAAACAATATAGAATGAAATAAATCAAACAGTGATTTTTTATTGTTTTTCTGTAAATTCAAACATACTGGGTTACGTTAAGATGAATACAGATGATTTATTAACAAAACAAAATGGAATGAAATAAATCACACAGTTATTTTTATTGTTTCTCTCTAAATTCAAACATAGTGGTTACGTTAAGGTGGATACAGATGATTTATTAACAAAACAAAATAGAATGAAATAAATAAAACAGTGATTTTTTATTGTTTTTCTCTAAATTCAAACATAGCAGATTATGTTAAGATGAATACAGATAATTTATTAACAAAACAAAATAGAATGAAATAAATCAAACGGTGATTTTTATTGTTTCTCTCTAAATTCAAACACAGTGGGTTACGTTAAGGTGAATACAGATGATTTATTGGCAAAACAAAATAGAATGAAATAAATCAAACAGGGATTTTTATTGTTTCTCTCTAAATTCAAACATAGTGGGTTATGTTAAGTTGAATACAGATAATTTATTAACAAAACAAAATAGAATGAAATAAATCAAACAGTGATTTTTATTGTTTCTCTCTAAATTCAAACATAGTGGGTTACGTTAAGGCGGATACAGATATAATTTATTAACAAAACAAAATAGAATGAAATCAATCAAACAGGGATTTTTATTCTTTCTCTCTAAATTCAAACATAGTGGGCTACGTTAAGGTGAAAACAGATGATTTATTAACAAAACAAAATAGAATGAAATAAATCAAACAGTGATTTTTATTGTTTCTCTCTAAATTCAAATATAGTGGGTTACGTTAAGGTGAATACAGATGATTTATTAACAAAAGAAAAGAAAATGAAATAAATCAAACAGTGATTTTTATTGTTTCTCTCTAAATTCAAACACAGTGGGTTACGTTAAGGTGAATACAGATGATTTATTAACAAAACAAAATAGAATGAAATAAATCAAACAGTGATTTTTATTGTTTCTCTCTAAATTCAAACATAGTGGGTTACGTTAAGGTGAATACAGATGATTTATTAACAAAAGAAAAGAAAATGAAATAAATCAAACAGTGATATTTTATTGTTTCTCTCTAAATTCAAACACAGTGGGTTACGTTAAGGTGAATACAGATGATTTATTAACAAAACAAAATAGAATGAAATAAATCAAACAGTGATTTTTATTGTTTCTCTCTAAATTCGAACATAGTGGGTTACGTTAAGGTGAATACAGATAATTTATTGACAAAAGAAAATAGAATGAAATAAATCAAACAGTGATTTTTACTGTTTCTGTTTCTCTTTTTTAATTTTGTGCATTTTCAAAGTCTACTATCCCCTTAAACACACCAGTGGAAAAACCGTTTAAATACGAATCAGCACCTGTAGCTTAAGAACTTTTTTCTTCTTTGCCGTTTCTGAGAAATCAAGAACTAGGAAAAAAAAATAAAAACTACACCTCTGCTCTTTTACAAACAGCTGCTCTGTTTTAGTGCCTCTCCCTTCACTTCCTAGACCGCGAGTCTCTTTTTCAATGTCAGCCTCCAAATTTGAAACTGACCTTGACTTGAGCTCAGGCAATGCGGAAGAGCGGCGTTACAGAACAAGAAGAAACGATATTATCAACCAAACCAATAATAATAATAATAATAAAACTTCCGTGGAAAAAATACTAAAAAGGAGCCGTGCTTGCTCTCTCTAACTGAAAATATTTGTGTTCAATGTGGTGGAGTTTCGGCTAAAAATTCGCATGCAAATCACGAGGTTTTGCTTATATTTTTCTGTCGCTTTTCCGCTGCATCGTGAGTTTTTTGTTGTTTTATTAGTGAGGCTCAGTACGTGTTAAGGTGAGTGGGTGGGGGAAAGTCAAATGTTTTTGGGAAAGTAAAAATAAAGAGGATGTAATGCATGTTATTGAAAACTATTCATTTATAGTTTTCACATTTTGAAATAAAATATTATGCAGTGAGTATCATTTTAGTCAGGTACTGTGAGTTTAATTCTACTATTCTCATGATATTTCTAAAATGAAGATAATATTAAATCGGAAATGTTTTTAATCGAACATTTACGGTAATTCGGAATTTTTTAATCGACTTTTAATCATATTTTTTAATCGATAATTTTTTAATGAATTTTAAATCGATTTTTAATCGATAACTTTTAATGCATTTTAAATCAAATTTTCATCGAATTTTTTAATTGGTATTTTTTTTAATGAATTTTAAATCAAACCTGACCTGCATCCATATTACGGTCAAAGAAACCCATCCAAAACTCTTGTGTAGACTGATCGACTCACTAAATGGTACATATCCAGCTAAGGAAAAGTTCGGTTTATGTTATATCTCTTTGCTTACTAGACTGCGTGTCTCCTTTTTCAATGTCAGCCTCCAATTTTGAAACTGGCACTGATTTCGCGCGGGCAATGCGGAAGAACGACGTTACAGAACAAGAAGAAACGATATTATCATTATCAAACAAACAAATAATAATAATAATAACAAAACATCCGTGAAAAAAAATATTAAAAGGGAGCCGTACTCTCTATAACTGGAAATATTTGTGTGGAGTTTCGGCTTAAATATTCACATGCAAATCAGTTTTTGCTTATATTTTTCTGTCGCTTTACCACTGCATCGTGAGTTTCGCTGTTTTAGCTGTTGCTGTTTTAGCTAGAGTAAGTACGTGTTAAGGGGGAAAGGTCAAATTTTTATGGGGAATGGTAAAAAGGACATATTGCATGCTATTGAAAAATATTCATTATTAAATTTTATTTTTTAAAAAGAAAAAAATTATTATGCTATGTGAAATTAATAGTGAAAATAATTTTATTTAGGTACTGTGAATTTAATTTTACTATTGTCGCGATATTTCTAAAAATAAAGATAATATTAAATCGAAAATGTTTTTAATAGAACTTTTCCGTTAATTCCGATTTTTTTTTAATGACATTTTTAATGAAACCTGACCTGCATCCATGTTACGGTTGAAGAAACTTCTCCAAAATTCTTGTCTCAGACTGATCGACTCACTATATCTAGCTAAGAAAAAGTACCGTTTATGGTTTATGTTATATCTTTTTGCTTACTCGATGGCGTGTCTTCTTTTTCAATGTCAGCCTCCAATTTTGAAACTGACCTTGATTTCGCGCAGGCAATCCGGAAGAACGACGTTACAGAACAAGAAGAAATTATATTATCTATCAACCAAACTAATAACAAAACATCCGTGAAAAAAATACTAAAAAGGAGACTCTCTCTGTCTAACTGGAAATATTTGTATGGAGTTATGGCAAAAAAATTCACATGCAAATCACGAGTTTTTGCTTATATTTTTTTTGTCGTTTTTCCCCTTTGTTTTAGTGAGGCTAAGTACGTATTAATGTGGGTGGGTGGGGAGATAGTCATATTTTTATGATAAATGGTAAAGATGATGTACTGCATGTTACTGAAAAATATTCATTTATAAATTTTGTTTTTTGAAAAAAAAAATATTATGCAGTGAGTATAATTTTAGTCAGGTACTGTGAGTTTAATTTAACTATTATCACGATATTTCTAAAATGAAGATAATATAAAATCGGAATTTTTAATCGAAATTTTCCGATAATTCGGAATTTTTTAAGAATTTTTTGTAATGGAACCTGACGTGAAGCCATGTTACGGTCGAAGGAAACCATCCAAAATTGTTGCGTAGACTGATTGATTCATATATCTAACTCATGAAAAGAAACAGTTTATATTATATCTCTTTACTTACTAGACCGCGTGTTTTCTTTTTCAATGGCAGCCTCCAAATTTGATACTGATCTTGATTTCGCGCAAGCAATACGGAAGAACGACGTTACAGAACAAGAAGAAATAATATTATTAACCAAACTAATAATAACAAAACATCCGTGAAAAAAAATATTAAAAAGGAACGGTGTTCTCTCTAACTGGGAAATATTTGTGAGGAGTATTGGCTAAAAAAGCCAGATGCAAATCACGAGTTTTTGTTTATATTATAGTAACTATTCCGAGTTATCGTGAGTGTTTTGTTGTTGTTTTAGTGAGGCTATATACGTATTAAGGTGAGTAGGTAGAGGGGGAAAAGTCAAATGTTTATGGAAAATGTTAAAGAGGATGTGATGCATATATTAGTAATAAAGATTAATTTATAAATTTTATTTAAAAAATAGTTATTACTATGATGGGTTAGTAAGAGTCAGTATAATTTTAGTCAGGTACTGTGGTTTTAATTTTACTATTATCGGGATACTTCTAAAATGAAGATAATATTAAGTCGGAAAATATTTTAATAGAACTTTTCCGACAATTCCGATTTTTTTAATGACCTTTTTTCATCGAACCTGTCCTGCATCCATGTTACGGTTGAAGAAAAACGTCAAAAATTCTTGTGTAGACTGATCGACTCACTATATTATCTAACTAAAAGAAAAGTGCTGTTTAAGTTATATCTCTTTGTTCGCTAAAGCGCGTGTCTCCTTTTTGTATGGCAGCCTCCAAATTTGATACTGACCTTGATTTCGCGCAGGCAATGCGGAAGAACGACGTTACAGAAGAAGAAGAAACGATATTATCAACCATACTACTACTAATAATAACAAAACATTCGTGAAAAAATTATTAAAAAGGAGCGGTGCTCTCTCTAACTGGAAATAATTGTGAGGAGTATCGGCTAAAAAATCCAGATGCAAATCACGAGTTTTTGCTTCTGTTTTTCTGTCGCTATTCCTGCATCGTGAGTTTTCTTTTAGTAAGTACACGTGCTAAGGTGAGTGGGTGGGGGAAAAGTCAAATGTTTATGGTAATGTTAAAGAGGATCCAATGCGTATTATTGCAAAAGATTCATGTGTACATTTTATTTAAATATTTATATATATGTTATATAAAAATTTTATATCGCAATATTCCTTTAAATTAGTCTAAATTCTGAAATATTCATTATTTGCCTATTTCTTAATAATATTTATTCCTATTTAATTTATTTTTACAATTCAAAACGCGTATATTAATAATTATCTTATTCCAAATCTTAATCTAAAACTTTAAGTACATTCGTAACTTTTATCAACTATCCAATCTATAATATTCTGAGAGACGCTAGTTTTTCATTTCGAATGTTTTTAAAGGCCATTTTGTTATTTTTATTCCACGGGCTCGCTTCGCGCTCTAATTGTTTTTTACTTAAAAATCAATGCGCCGCTGGGTACGGGATTATTTGTCATTAAAACCTCTCCATCGCGCGTCATTCGCTTAGCAAAATTTCGCCTCTCACTGATTGGTTCGTGCACGCCTTACGTCGCTTCTGTAACTATCCGCACATTTAACAAAAAGCCATTGCAAGAGTTCGGAGAGCAGAATTTTGTCTAGTTTTTCAAGTGCTGACCAACTGTTATCTGGTGTTCTGGTGACTTAGAATTTCTAAAACAGCCACTTAAGATCAACTTAACGATGTAGTGATTTATAGTCAAGCCTGAGGACTGTAGAATGCATCCGCGTAACTGTGGTTTCTCCGTCATCTGTCGTGTTCCTGTATAAACGATTTATTTGGATAACTGGCTGAGTTTTTATGGAGAAATTCTCAATTGGGTTCCTTCGTTGCCTTCCTTCCTCGCCATGATTTTTGATCGAGCGACTGTAATAATTCATCATCTTTAACCAACTGCCAGTTTCTCATGAAATTTTAAATCATACAGTTAAAATCTAACACACACCTATATATATATATATATATATATATATAACCATTAATGAAACATTACCGAAACACCAACAAAAACTGTGAAATTATGAATTAGAATGTAATAATTAATTGACAACAATAGTGTTCCCCAACACTCTGAATATAGATTCCATATACATAGTAAGTAAGTAAAATGAAAAAAAAAAAAGGAAGAAGACGAAATTAAATTAAAAATTGAAAAAATAAAATTTGTGGAATTTAGACAGAATCTTCAGGTCCCAAATGCCTAAATTACCACAAATAAAATGTGTGGTATCATCATCATATTGGCCACAACATTGCTAAAGAATATGATTTTGGGACTACCACACCAAAACAGAGACTGTGAAAAACTGTGAAAAAATCATGAAGTTCAAAAAATAAAAACAATATTAAAAAGGAAAGAAACCTTACCAATAAAAAAGTGAAAAAAACAGTGAAATATAATCATAAAGTTCAAAATACAACAAGATTAAAAAGGATATAGGGAAAAGAAAACAACAGTTACCAGATGGAATACATGATCCAAACAGGAGTCAACACATAACACAGGCAATGAATTGGAGAAAATCATTACATGTTGCCAAAATAAGTTTAAAATATATATATATATATTATGCTGTGTAAAATTAAGAGTGAGTATAATTTTAATCAGGTACTGTGAGTTTAATTTTACTGCTCCCGCGATATTTCTAAAATGAAGATAATATTAAATCAGAAAAGTGTTTAATCGAACTTTTCCAATAATTTAGATTTTTTTTTTAAATAAACTTTTTCAATCGAAATTGATCTGCACCGATGTTACGGTCAATTAAAACTATCCAAAATTGTTGTGTAGACTAATTGATTCACTATGTATCTAGCTAAGGTTTAAAAAAAAAAAGTCTATGTTATATCTTTTTACTTACTAGGCAGCGTGTCTCTTTTATCTATGTCAGCTTCCCAATTTGTAACTGACCTTGGCTTCGCTACATCTAGAAACATTCTCTATATGCTCTGTTAAATAAAATAGTAAAAATTCCGTTTCTTTGAACCGAATTTACCGAGTTATGAAACTTTGAATTACTGAATTCTCAGCATTTTCTGGCACTAATAACACACTTTTCCGTTCATATAATATTTTAATTATTTTATTTGAAATATTTTAGAGCTTAGTGCTTCTCATGAAGCCTTGGAACCCACGATATAGGACACAGATATCTTACCATAAATGCGGACCTGCTCCGAAGTAAAAAAAATCCCTGACGGCTCGGCCTACAAGCACAGGTAGATTTCGAAGACGCAGACCGTGGGGCGCCTGTTTGTCGGGAATTGCGGAAGAAATGACCTTTTTTGCGATGATGCTGCAGTGGGAACCGCCTACTTCGAAACCAAACTTGTTTGCAAGCGGAGCCAGCAAGGATTTTTTTTTTTTTTTTTTTTTGCTATAAGAGTTGGTTCTATAAAAAACATGTCTCCAAAGAAGTTTTAGATAATATTAAGAGGATTTATAATAAATTTAAGCGGATTTGAAATCTTGGGAATTG
This sequence comes from Maratus michaelseni, assembly GCA_963931845.1. Lineage (NCBI taxonomy): Eukaryota > Metazoa > Arthropoda > Arachnida > Araneae > Salticidae > Maratus > Maratus michaelseni. The sequence goes on from OZ007598.1 coordinate 8,812,964, forward strand.
ACGAAGTTATGAATTTTTTTCATCTAACCCCCCCCCCCCCCCTTAAGGCAATTTTTATTTATATCAAAAATCTGTCATGCATAAATTTTCGGCCCTTCTCCTAGAAGTAATAATAACTTCAAACGGATTCGATATGTATCATAATTATGAAATTATGGGGTTTTTCTGTTTTCACAAAAAGTCCCCCCCCCCCTTGGTTCGATTTTGCCCATTAACGAACTTGACCGAGATTTTATGCCCCTTGATTTTATGTATCAGTTTCGAAAAGAAGCGGGAGTTGGAACCGCCTACTTCGAAAAATAACTTGTTTGCAGGCGGAGCCGGCAGGGTTTTTTTTGTTTTTATTTATTTATTTATTTTTTTTTTTTTTGCTATAACGGTTGGTCCTATAAAAAACTTGTCAATATAAAAGTTTTAGATAATGTTAAGAGGATTTATAATAAATTTAAACGGATTTGAAATCTTGGGAATTGACGAAGTTATGAATTTTTTTCTTCTAAAACCCCCCTTACCTCCCCCCTTAAGGCAATTTTTAATTATATCAAAAATCTGTCATACATAAGTTTTCGGCCCTGTTCCTAGAAGTAATAATAACTTTAAACGGATTCGATACGTATCATAATTAAGAAATTATGAGGGTTTTTCTGTTTTCGCAAACCCCCCCCCCATTCCCCCCCCCTTGGTTCGATTTTGCCCATTAACGAACTTGGCCGAGATTTTATGACCCTTGATTTTATGTATCAGTATCGAAAAGATGCGGGAGTTGGAACCGCCTACTTCGAAAAATAACTTGTTTGCAGGCGGAGCCGGCAGGGATTTTTTTTGTTTTTAATTTTTTTTTTTTTTTTTTTGCTATAACGGTTGGTCCTATAAAAAACTTGTCAATATAAAAGTTTTAGATAATACTAAGAGGATTAATAATAAATTTACGCGGATTTGATATCTTGTGAATTGACGAAGCTATGATTTTTTTTCTTCTAAAACCCCCCTTTTTCCCCCCCTTGGGGCCATTTTTAATTATATCAAAAATCTGTCATACATAAATTTTCGGCCCTTTTCCTAGAAGTAATAATAACTTGAAACGGATTCGATACGTATAAAAATAAAGAAATTATGAGGGTTTTTCTGTTTTCACAAAATGCCCCCCCCCCCATTTCCCCCCCCCCCTTGGTTCGATTTTGCCCATTAACGAACTTGACCGAGATTTTATGACCCTTGATTTTATGTATCAGTTTGGAAGAGATTTATGCAGAATTTTTCCAGTTATCGTGGTCAGAAAAAAGTGACATAGATAGATAGATAGATAGATGGATAGATAGATAGATAGATTAGATAAAGTTTTGAACTGGGGTTGGTTTTGGGTTCTGGGAGTCATGATCGGCATAGATCTTCAAAAATTTTTCATAATTTCCAACTTAGGTGAGAATGTAATAGGTAGTATTTCTTACGAAATCTACCTAAAAGAAAACTTTTTATAGGTTTAATTTTTTCTGGATTTTCTTTAAACCTCTTCAGGACGGGCATCTATAACAACATTTTGTTTTTCAGTACCGGTATATGCGAATTTTAATCTGCGCCTTATTTAATCTAGAAATTCTACAGTTGTAAAGTAGAAGATTGCTATTCAAAAATAGTGGCACTTAAAGGAAAACATATGCACCTATTACAGAACTCGTATATGTGACACTTATCCACATACGAGACTACACATAGAAGTGGAAAAGTCCTTTATTACTCATTATGTACACTGCAAAAATAAATAAATAAATAAATAAATAAATAAATAAATAATAATAATAATAATAATAATAATAATAATAATAATAATAATAATAAAGTTGATTTTATTGTATAATACTGGCATTATACTTTTTACCAAATCCAATTATTAATCCAAGTATTAATCCAGTTTTTTTGTTATTAAGTGTGGCTAAACATGAAATAAAACTTTATTATTTTAGATTTTGATGTAAATTAAGAGATTACATTTATGAGGCAAGTTTCACTGAATAATTCAAGAAAAAGTTATCTGATCATTATCATGTATATTTAATTATATGCATTATTAATTATTTACTAAACCTTTATTTTTAATATTGAATTTTTTCTTCTTAATAGTTATTAATTTACATTGTTATTTTTCTTTATGTGAGCATTCATTAGAATTTCGAGTGCATTATTAAATCCAAATGACAGTTTAAAAATGTAAACAAAACAGTAACCAGAAATCCGCACAAAATCTGGTTTTAAGCTTTTATGATTTAAAGGAGTCTACTGTATATTCATTATCAACCCATCAGTTGTTCGAATTTATTGAATTTACCCACCTGTTTACCAAACGGAAAAAGTTTTTTAAAATCATTGTTTACGCCACGTTGTGCATTTTAATACTTTACCGCAACTTCCTGTACCGCAAACCCCTCCTGTCTTCAATTCACTAACAAATTTACTACTATTGACCTTGGCTAAATGCGGAAGAGAGTCCGACGTTTTTCTAATAGTAAAACTAAAAAAATTCCAAAACGAAGGTAAAAAAAAAGCATGCATCGTTGTTTACAATCCCATGTCGGGAATACGATTATTAACTAGTATTATTACGAGACATAAATAGTTAATAAAGCTTTATAGTTGACGTGATTAGAAGGTTTTCTGGTAACCATCTTTTGTTTTCAGTCTCCATAAGATAGTGTAAGACAGGAAACATTATTCATTCGATGACTATTACAATAAACTAGTATCAAAGCTTTAATGAATGGTTTATTAGTGGAATTTCCAGATGCTTGTGGCAGCATCTGAATTTAGTGTTTCAAGTAGGCGAAAATATTTCGAGGTTTTGTACAGTTCGAGAAATATCACCAAACGCTGTAAAAAAGCAGAATTTGGCCCGACAATCGATGACTATTACTATAAACTAATATCAAAGCTTTAATTAATGGTTTATTAGTGGAATTTCCAGATGCTTGTGGCAACATCTAAATTTAGTGTTTCAAGTAGGCGAAAGTATTTCGAGGTTTTGTACAGTTCGAGAAATATCACCAAACGCTGTAAAAAAGCAGAATTTGGCCCGACAATCTATGACTATTACTAAAACTAATATCAAAGCCTTACTGAAAGGTTTATATTTGGATTTTCCAGATGCTTGTGGCAACATCTGAATTTATTGCTTAAAGTAGGCGAAAGTATTTCGTGATAGATTTTGTACAATTCGAGAAATATCGTCAAACGCCGTAAAAAAAAAAAAAAAAAAAAAAAAAAAACAGAATTGGGACCGACAATTGATGAGTATTACTATAAACTAGTATCAAAGCCTTAATGAAAGGGTTTTTTTTTTTTTTTTTCAAATGCTTGTGGCACACCTGACTTTATTATTTAAAGTGGGTGAAAATATTTCGCGATAGGTTTTGTACAGTTCGAGTAATATCGACAAACGTCCTAAAAGAGCAGAACTGGTCCCGACTATAGATTATGAACCCTGGGCACAGACTAAGATACAAGGCCCGTGTGTATACTGTGCAACACTGTAAAAAAATTGCAACAAAGTATCCGGTCATTCGACCGTTTTATAGAAAACGGTTGCATAACCGTAATTTAACGCTATTCTGACCATGATATTGCCCATATTATGGTCAATATACTGTTAAATTACGGTTATGTAACCGTTTTCTATTAAAACTGTTCTGACCGCTATTCTGACCATAATATTGCCCATATTATGGTCAGAATACTGTTAAATTACGGTTATGTAACCGTTTTTTATAAAAACCGTCTAATGACCAGATACTTTGCTGCAATTTTTTTACAGTGAATAAGATGAAATAATTTTCATGCTCATATTCCTTACATAACTTTTAAAACTAATCTTAATTAGACTTTTAAAAGCCAGAAACAAGATTTTTTTTTTCTAAACAACGTAATATCATATTCATATATATTAGTAAAAGTACGCTGTGACAAGATTCATTAATAGTAATAACATTGAAATCAGAGTAAGGCATTTTACACACTACACTTAGCGGGATTTTTTAAATTATAAGATTTCACAGCACCATTATTATTATTATTATTATTATTATTATTTGCGTTTAAAAATGAGCCAGAAAATATGTCAGAAAGATTCGCATTGTTGAGCAAAGAAAGTTCCTTTTTTTTTCAGAATTGCCTTAATTAGTTTGGAAACTTTATGTTAAACCACAAATTAAAGGAAAGGTTAAATTATTTAAACTCTGTAGCGAAAAAAAAAAAAATGTTTTCCTTTTATGATTCTCGGTAATCTCTTGAAGAGGTACAGAGATCAACTTTCACTTTATTTCGATCCTGTCAGATTACGATCTCTTAATGTTTGTTTAATCTGGTATTATTTGGAAAAGCCCAAAACATTACATACTTTGAAAATCGTTTGAATTTTTAAGAAAAAAAAAAAGAAAGAAAGAAAAGAAATGAAAAAAGCACAATACATTGTAATCAAAGGGAAAACCCAAATGTATTTATTATTATTATTATTAAGGTTGTTCTGAAATGCAAAATGGCTACTTTTTTAATTTGTTCAATTATGGCTACTTTTTTAATTTGTTGAATAATAGCAGGCGCTCTTACTAAAAAACTATGTAATCGAAATCGCACAGAAAAAAATAAAACCCAATTTGGGTCGAAAGATTCTTGGGTATGTGCCCAAATTGGGTCAATGCCTGTTTTGGTTACCACTGTGTATCCATTTTGTGCACTGTTAAATACCCATTTTCAAAAAAAAAAAAAAAAAATGTGCCCAAAATGGATACACAGTGGTAACCAAAACAGGCATTGACCCAATTTGGGCACATACCCAAGAATCTTTCGACCCAAATTGGGTTTTATTTTTTTTCTGTGCGAACTGTTTTTTTTTTTTTTTTTTTTTTTTTTTTCCAAATGAAACAGAAGATTTTTCAGAAAATGCAGTCAAAAATGGCGTTTTGAACCGAATTTCATCACACGACAGCGCAGAAAAGGAAAAATAAACTGTCCTCATGAGACAATCATAGCTTATAGCGCAAGATGTAATCCATTTATCAGAAGGAAAAAAACTGTTCGATTACAAATCACTTTAATAATCACGAGCAGGGAAGACCGAGCGATGCTCGGTCAAAATTAGCTTTCAGTTCAAATATTATGACTCATGACCAAAATGACCCACTAATCAAATTTACTCGAACATGTGACCAAGCTCAACTGTCTTCTCGTGCCCGAAACTCGTAGGATATAAAATGTAGTCAAAGTAGTCTGAGCCGTTTTTTAGATAAAATTAGCTTGACCCACAGTGACCCAAACTGACCCACTAATCGAATTTTCTCGGACATGTGTTCTAGCCCAATGATTTTCTCGTGCCCGAAATTCGTAGGATACAAAATTTAATCAAAATCGTTAGAGCCGTTTTTAGATAAAATCAACTTGACCCGCGTTAACCCAAAAATGACTCACTAATTAAAAGTTCTCAAACATGTGACCCAGCCCAATAGTCTTCTCGTACCCGAAAATGGTAGGTTACAAAACTTAGTCAAAATCGTTTGAACCGTTTTTTAGATACAATTAGCTTGACCCTGACCCATGGTGACCCAAAATGACCCACTAATCGAATTTTCTGGAACATGTGACCTATCCCAATGGTTTTCTGGTGCCCCAAAACGGTAAGATACAAAATTTCGTCAAAATCGTTAGAGCCGTTTTTAAGATAAAATTTGCATATATAACACACACACACAAGATTTGCTCGTATTAGAATCTGGAGGCACGGCAGTGCCTTCGCCAAGTCGAGAGAGGACAGCCGTAACAAAGAATATGGCCGTAAGCCTACTTTTCTGGAAGCAACTCAGGGCACTTTTGACCCCCCCCCCCCCCCACTACCCATATCTCCGCGCTGGAGTATCAAAAAAATTTGAAACTTCGTTTTTCTAGAGTATTTGGCACACATGACCAAAATTTAAAATTACAACTTTCTGTATTTTCTAGTTCAGACGATATATGAACTCAAACATTCGATTTTTTTGTCACTCACTCACTCACTCGTTCACGCGTCATCAAAAAGATTAGGTAACCGTAAAGATTAGGTAACCCGTAGCCCTAGAAACTTGACATTTGGAAAAAAGGTAGTGTTTAGGATACAAAGAAAGTAAAAATTATAAAATCCGGAAAATTCGAAAAAAAAAAACATTCGAAAATTCAACAAATTCCATCAAAATTGAAAATTGAAAATAATACGATCTTGTAGTCTTAGAAACTTAAGATTCGGTGTGAAGGTAGTGTTTAGTATCCAGAAAAAAAAATCCATCAAAAACACCAAAAAAATCGAAAACAAAATTAAAAAAATCGAAAAATCGAAAAAATCGAAAAATTTTAAATAATCTGATTTTGTTGCGCTAGAAACTTGGAATTCGGAATAAAGGTAGTATTTAGGATGCAAAATAAGGAAAAATTAAAAATTCCAGAAAATTCGAATTTTTTTTTTAATTCGAAAAAAAATGAAAAAATTAAAATGATTTTTTAGCCTTAGAAACTTAAAATTCGCAGTAAAGATAGTGTTTAGGAATCAGAATAAGTTAAAATAAAAAACGCAATAAAATTCGAAAATAAAATCAAAAAATCGAAAAATAAGGAAAATTTGAAAATAATTTGATTTCATAGCGCTAGAAACTTGAAATTTGGAATAAAGGTAATATTTAAGATACTAAATAAGGAAAAATTAAAAAATATGGATAATTAAAAAAATACCCATAAATTAGTACAGACGATATATGAACTCAAAGTTTCGATTTTTTGTCACTCAGACACTCACTCACTCTCGCGTCATCAAAAAGATTGGGTAGATCCCGCAGCCACAGAAACTTAAAATTTGGAATAAAGCTAGTGTTTCGGACACAAAGAAAGGAAAAAATTATAAAATCCGGAAAATTTAAAAAAAAAAAAATTCGAAAATTTAAAAAAAAAAAAAAAAAAAAAAAAAAAAATCGAACAAAATTGAAAATTGAAAATAACACGATCTTGTAGTCTTAAAAACTTAAAATTTGGTGTGAAGGTAGTGTTTAGAATTCAGAAAAAGAAAACATCAAAAACACAAAAAAAATTGGAAAAAAAAATCGAAAAATCGAAAAATTTCAAGTAATCCAATTTTGTTGCGCTAGAAACATGGAATTTGGAATAAAGGTAATATTTAAGATACTAAATAAGGAAACATTAAAAAATATAAATAATTCAAAAAAAAAAATAGAAAATTAAAAAAAAAAATAGAAAGAAAGAAAGAAAAAGAGAGAAATTGAAAATAATAGGATCTCGTAGTCTTAGAAACTGAAAATTTGGTGTAAAGGTAGTGTTTAGGATTGAGAAAAAGAAAAAATTAAAAACACAACAAAAATTGAAAATAAAATAAAAAAATTTGAAAAAAATTCGATTTTGTAAAGCTAGAAACTTAAAATTTGGAATAAAGGTAGTATTTTGGATACAAAAAAAGAAATAAATAAAAAATCTGTAAAAATCGAAAAAAAATCGAAAATTCGAAAAATTGAAAAAAATTCGATTTTGTAGCTTTAGAACTTAAAATTCGGCGTAAACTTATTGTTTAGGATACAGAAAAAGGAAAAATTAAAACACAATAAATACGAAAATAGAATAAAAAACTCGAAAAAGATCGGAAATTTCAAAATATTCGATTTTGTAGCGCTAGAAACTTGAAATTTGTAATAAAGGATACAAAATAAGAAAAAATTAAAAAATCCAGAAAATTATAAAAAGAATTCGAAAAAATCAAAAATTGAAAATAATTTTATCTTGTAGTCTTAGAAACTTAAAACTTGGTGTAAAGGTAGTATTTACTACTCAATAAAAGGAACAATTAAAATATTCGTTAAATTCGAAAATAAAATCGAAAAATCGAAATATCTTTAAGAAATCGAAAATTCGAAAACAATTTGATTTTGCACTTCTAGAAACATTAGTTTTATGATAATTGTCCTATTAGCTAGTACAACGCCCGTAATTGTTTTATGTTATTTCCCCCGGATTATGGTTTTCTTTTCTTTCGTTCACGATTTTTGTTATAGAAAAGTTCCGCTATAGACTGGCTACGATATAGGCGATTTCTTTATAGACAGGTTTGTTTTCTTTCACAGGTTGTACTCTATTTACTCCACATATGAAATATGGATTGTTAAATGATGTTAGCCCCACAAAAATTTTCACAGCTCTCCCTACCCTCCCGACATTACTGTCGGTTATGGCTTGATAGTCCTTTCTAAATAAAATCATGGTGACTCTAAGATTCACTTGATTTATCTCTAAATTGAACCTAAATGATCTTAAGAAGACGGATCAAATAATTGCTATATTGGAATGACAATCAGGTAACTTAGAATTAAAATAGAAAAATCAATAAATTTATAAAATGTCGAAAATTTGAAAATAATTCGATTTTGTAGTCCTAGAAGCTTGACATTTGGCAGAAAGGCAGGGTTTAGTACACAAAGTAAGCAAAAGTTAAAAAATCCGTAAATAATAAAAAAAAGACTAAAAAAAAACGAAAAAAAAACATCGAAAAAAGGAATATAGTTTGATTTATTGGAAATTTCCGGAAATTTTAATTTTCGCTTTCTTTTTACACTAAAAAGTTCTTTTATGTTAAATATCAAGTATCTAGAGCTGCGAGTAATATCTCAGATGGATAGCACCTATCCTGGAAGCAATTGAGAGTACTTTTGACACTCCCCCTCCCATAACTTAGTGCTTGCCTAGGAACCTGAAATCTCTTTTTATCTACAGTACTTTGCAAACGAAACTAAAGCTTCAAATTTTTGATACCTGTAAATAATAGGGACAGAGTGTGGGCTTAGTGAAAATCAGTGGATGATCTCCAAAAAGAACCCAAAAATCAAGAAAAGGAGGATTACTTACAAAAAGAAGTGAAACCTCATCAAAAAGTCACCTGTAAAAAATGCAGCCAAGTCTCGTAACTCATTTACCGTAAAAAGTACTGAGATCGTATAAAGCCAAGTTTAACTATCTTATTAACTCTGAAATTTTCATTCACAAATCACTCCTAGTCTCTACATCTTTAGTTAATTATTATTTTGTGACTTGGCAATTACGCAGCACAGGGAAGTTATTACACCTTACTATGTTATGGGATGGGATGGGACAATTTAATCAAGGCAAATTATATACGCACAGGGAAGTTATTACACTTTAATATGTTATATAGTATTATTTGATTAAGACTAACTATATACATCACATTCTCGTGCTACGTAATTGCCAAATCACAAAATATTAATTAACTAAAGATGTAGAGACTAGGAGTGATTTGTGAATGAAATTTTCAGAGTTAATAAGATAGTTAAACTTGGCTTTATACGATCTCAGAACTTTTTACGGTAAATGAGTTAAGAGACTTGGCTGCATTTTTTACAGGTGACTTTTTGATGAGATATATGATGTCAGCAAGTATAATGATTTTATGTTTAGAAATGAGTCAGAAAATGTTCCAGAAAGTTTCACGTCGTTGATCGAGAAAAATATTTTTTTTTTTATAACCGCCTTATACCACAAACTTAAAGTAAAGGGTAAATTATTTAAACTTTGCAGCAAATGTTTTTCCTTTATAATTCTCGGTAATCTATTGAAAAGATACAAAGATCAACTTTCACGTTATTTCAGTCCTGTCAGATTTACGACCTCTTGATATTTGTTCAATCTGGAAAATTTTGGGAAAGCCCAAAACATTACATAACATGCAAATTGTTTGAACTTAAAAAAAAAAAAAAAAAAAAAAAAAAAAAAAAAGGAAAACCACAATACGTTGGAATCAAAGGGAAAACCAATTTTTAGCTCACAGGTTATCAAAGCCTGAGAGCTAATGTGCCCGCCCGTTCTGTATGTATGTACGTAACGCGATAACTCTTGATAGAAATAAGCGTTTTGTTTCAAATTTTGAATATAGGTTCATTGTGATAAGGCACTTCCCTGATTAGTTTTGGGGGTTCATTGGTTAAGTATAAAGGGGGAAAGGATGGCTACCACCCTCCCTCCTTAATTTAGATGAATGGGTTTTTCATGCAGAATTAACCGTTTTTCTTCAAATTTTGTATATAGGCTCATTGTGGTAAAGCGCTTTCCTGATTAGTTTTGGGAATTCATTGGTGAAGTATAAAGGGGGAAACGGGGGGCTAACCCCCTTTAATTTTTATAAATGGGTTTTTCATGCAGAATTATCCGATTTTTTTCAAATTTTGCATATAGGTTCATTGTGATACAGCGCTTTCCTGATTAGTTTTGGGGGTTCTTTGGTTAAGTATAAAGAGGGTAAAGGGGGAGGGGGTTATCCTCCCCTTAATTTAGATAAATGTGTTTTTCATGGAGAATTATCCGATTTTCTTCAAATTTTGTATATAGGCTCATTGTGGTAAGGAGCTTCCCTGGTTAGTTTTGGGGATTCATTGGTTAAGTATAAAGGTGGATACGTGGGGCTAATCCCCCTTAATTTATATTAATGGGTTTTTAATGTAGAATTATCCGATTTGCTTCAAATTTTGTATATAGGTTCATTGTAATAAGGGGCTTCCCTGATTAGTTTTGGGGGTTCAATGGTTAACTATAAGGGGGTGGGAACGGGGAGATGATTCCCCCGTTAATATATTGTCGATTTATTTATTTTTCGAAGGCTTATTTCAAATTCTTTGAAATAAGAGTATAATATACAATTAGTGTGAATAGCCTGTGAGCTCAATGCCCTCAGTTTATTAGCTCACAGGTTATCAAAGCCTGAGAGCTAATGTGCCCGCCCGTTCTGCATGTACGTATGTATGTACGTAACGCGATAACTCTTGATAGAAATAAGCGTTTTGCTTCAAATTTTGAATATAGGTTCATTGTGATAAGGCGCTTCCCTGATTAGTTTTGGGAGTTCATTGGTTAAGTATAAAGGGGAAAAGGAGGGCTACCCCCCCTTAATTTAGATAAATGGGTTTTTCATGCAGAATTAACCGCTTTTCTTCAAATTTTGTATATAGGTTCATTGTGGTAAGCGCTTCCCTGATTAGTTTTGGGAATTCATTGGTGAAGTATAAAGGGGGGAACGAGGGGCTAACCCCCTTAATTTTGATAAATGGGTTTTTCATGCAGAATTATCCGATTTTCTTCAAATTTTGTATATAGGTTCATTGTGATAGGGCACTTTCCTGATTAGTTTTGAGGGTTCTTTGGTTAAGTATAAAGAGGGTAAAGGGGAGGCGCTTATCCTCCCCCTTAATTTAGATAAATGTGTTTTTCATGTAGAAATATCCGATATGCTTCAAATTTTGTATATATGTTCATTGTAATAAGGGGCTTCCCTGATTAGTTTTTGGGGTTCAATGGTTAACTATAAGGGGGTGGGAACGGGGAGATGATTCCCCCCTTAATATATTGTCGATTTCTTTATTTTTCGAGAGCTTATTTCAAATTCTTTGAAATAAGAGTATAATATACTGTAGTAACTCCTCTATACCGACCCGATAAAAGATGGTGAGTGGTAGCGAGATCGGATCGTTGGCACAGAGAATTTCTCGCATAAATTAGAAAATAGAATTTTATTGTATAACAATGTTAATTCTAATGAAAAATATATACAAGACGTCAATACAGCATTTAATTATTTTTCGTGAGTCAATCGCTTATAAATTAATGACCTCTTGACTCCAAGTGTAACTGAAACAAACAAAAGTCTCTAAACATTACAGACAGTCGTGACTACAAAACAAAGTTCATTCGGACCAAGGCTCGTCCGTTCCTTCTCTTCGGAAGATCTACTAATGCTCGTTAATTCTGAGTCTAAGAACTCTCACTCTCGCACTTGGTGTGCTTTTTCACTTCGCTGGGATTTTCAGCGGATACCTGCTGTATCAATTCTAGAGGTCGGACCTCACTAGCGCTTACACCACGCTGAGTTAGAAACTGACGTTTCCTTTTCCCTTCTCCAGAGAGTCAACACTCTCCTTTTCGATCTCTCCAAAAACTGTCCTCTCTCACTTTTTCATTCTCGCAGGAGAACTTCTTCTGGGGGCGGGGGCTTTGTCGAGGCGGGCCCCTCGAAACTCTCCAGCCTCTTAGCAGCCTTGAGATCCCTCTGTTTCGTTTTCACTAAGTCCGTCATTGGACGTTCTAAGACAAAGGGCAAAGTTTCGGGCGCAAACCTAAAAATCGTGTGCAGAGATCGCTTCTCTCGCAGATGAACTCTTTCCCACGAACTCGGCAAGGATCAAAGCATAAGACCCCTTTTTGGGTAACGCCTTACCACTTCATCACTGTCCGAACTTTCCGCTCACAGTACAATAGAATTCGGCGTCTGCTAGTCTTCAAGGCAAAAATAGCGAGGGAAGGTATGCAGTTAAGTGTACTCACAGGAAATGCTAAAATGACACATAGTGCAGCTGGATGTCGAGGCTCAATTCTTTACAATACAATTAGTGTGAATAGCCTGTGAGCTCAATGCCCTCAGTTTAACTGGACAGTTTTCTTTTTTTATTATTTTATTTTTTTCCAAAAGAGAGTTTGACTTTCAATTTAATGTTGCAGGTCCGTATGCAGGTTTTACAAAAAGGAGGAGCTAAATGTGAAGCATTTTCTTAAATTTGATTAAAAAAATAGTATCTATAACTATACTAATTATTCATTAAAAAAGCTTTCTAAGCTTTATAGAACTTTAGAAGAAACCCCATAAAGTGGATTACATTTTATAAGATGTACATGATGAGTGCTGTAATACCCTGTATTTTTGACTCTATAAATGGACTGCGGCCTGGGTTCTTTGAAAATATGGTTCTTCTTCCGTATACTATCACCTTTTTTCCTTTTTCAGTTTTTATTCATTTATTATTATTATAAATTATCAAACTAAGTATTTATAAGATCAAAATTGATTTGAAATTTTTTAAGGCTATTTGATGTTTGGAGATTTGCCAGTTTGGCCCTTTTTTTTTAAATTCAGAAATTCAGAATTCTTATTAAAAATTTGCGTTTTATTTAATGGCACACGTTTCATAATTACATTAGGTAAATATTTTTCTTGAATGAATTCAGATTTTCTGAATTAAAAAAGGGCCAAACTTGTAAACCCTGGATGTATGTACAGTACAGGGTGTCCCAAAAGTCCTTGGCACATTTTAAAATTCCATAAAAGATCAAGCATTTGGCTTACGAGAGTGCGGTTTGGACGAAAATGCTTCTTATCATCTTAAATTTTGTTTAAGCAAATAAAAAAATTAGTTAAGAAATTATTCATAGATGGCGCTACTTCTGGAAAGTTATCGAATAGGTATACATAACAGTGGTGAAAGACGCACAGTGCGTATGCACAATTTTTGTTCAAAGTATGGCAACCCATATTCCAGAAGTTAACAATACTGGTCTATCCATCCTCACTCTTTAATCGAACTCAGGCGTTACCATCGAGACAGTTTCGATGGCAGTGACTCAGGAAGGCGAGTATTGTTAAGTTCTGGAATGTAGGTTGCCATAGTTGGGGCAAAAATTGTGCAACGCATTACGTGTCTTTCGCCAATGTTATTTATAAAAGCATTCTACCTATTCGATAAATTTCCAGAAGCAGCGCCGACTATAATAAATCTTTGAAACTTTTTTGTTTGTTTGTTTGCTTGAACAAAATTTTAGATCATAAGAAGTATTTTCGACCAAACCGCCCTCTCGAACGCTAATTGTTTGATCTTTTATTGCATTTTAAAATGTGGAAAGGACTTTTCGGACACCCTGTATTATTATATATAGAGTAATATTAAATTAACTGTCAAACTATGGTTTGCCATAGTTTGGACAAAAACTGTGCATACGCACTGTGCGTCTTTCACCACTGTTATGTACCTAATTCGATAACTTTCCAGAAGCAGCGCCATCGATGAGAAATTTTTTGAACTAATTTTTGTATTTGCTTAAACAAAATTTCATATCATAAGAAGCTTTTTCGTCCAAACCGCACTCTCGTACGCCAATTGCTTGACCCTTTATTGAATTTTCAAATGTGTCAAAAACTTTTGGAATACCTTGTATATAAAAATGTATTCGCTCTCATTTTTTTTTCTATGGCAATAACTGGGAAAAATGTGAGAACGCCCACTATTGCTTTAATTCTATACACACACATACATATATATATATATAAATATATATTAATTAAATAAATATGGTATACCAAATCAAAGATTTATACATTTGGAATTTGCCTGTGACAGATACTTGCATTTCAAACGTAATACTCTTATAATCTACTGAAGAGAAACGTACGGTCGACTTTAATTTTATTTGTATTCTTCCGATCTCGTGAGATTACACTGTCTTAAACACGTGTTCAAGCTGACGTTGCTCGGGAAATCCCAAAATAAAGAACCCAAATGCTTCAAAAATCGTGAGAAACAAAGACAAAATATATATCTTGTAATCAAATAAAAAGTAAAAGAAAAATACTTCTTATTTCGAACGTAAGATTGATTTGAATACTTGTTTCATTCAGTTTGTAGCACAACAAAGGAATTTAATTTAATTGTTTCTTAAAAATTTATGATAGCAGTGAAAATTTTCATAAGAATTTTATTTTTTAATTAGACATCTTGTGTGGCTTTTATTATTATTATTATTATTATTATTATTGCAGAAAAAGAAGAAAGAAACAATAACGCCCAATGGTTTTTACTTTCAATTTAAACTTTCACTTCTAAAATTCGATCTAAATTGTATTATTCACCATTTAGATATTAATGTTAGTGTAGGTAATGGAGTTTTTTTTATATTGCATGTTCTAAGCGTAAAATCGCAAATATTACATGATAGTAAATAATTGGGGTTAGAAAAGGTAATATATCGTTAAATAATAATAATAATAAAAGTAAAAAAAATGCTGACAAAATACTTTTATAATACAATTAATTAGTACTGCGTTACATGGTTTGAAATTTTTCTGTTTTACTTTTTAAACAAGAATTTTTTTGCAATTTTTTATTTTTTTTTTTTAATTTTTACAAAATGACAAAAAAAAAAAAAAAAAAAAAAAAGAAAATTAACTTTACGCTTTTAAGGCTGTTCTTAAATCCAAACTGACTACTTTAGAACATAATTTTTAGTTTTTTTTTTTTTTAAGGAAACGTATGAAACGGGTAGGTGTTCTTATTCAGAAACTATGTAATCGAAACATGTTTTCTATTTTTTGGTAAAGGCTGAAGATCTTTCAGAAAATATTGTCAAAGTCAGCGTTCTGAACCGAATTCCGGATGCGGCAGCCAGAGAAAGGAGAAAAGCGTGTTGTCACGTGAGACGAATAGTTTATAACTCGATAAGTAATTTATTTATCAAAAAATGGAAAACTCATTTCGATTCCAAATCGCTTCCATAGTCAGGTCTGTCAATTTTATGCCTTTGCGTTTAAAATGAGTCAGAAAATGTGTCAGAAAGTTTTGCACTGTTGAGCAGCAAGACAGTTGAGAACCCCCTTAATACAGCCGTGAGTGCAAAGTCTTGCCCTGATTATAAGTAGGTATTGTTCGAAAACTTTTATAATTAGACATATGGTTGTTTCAATATATTGTAAGTACTGTTATAAAGTTTTTGTAGTAAAGACCACATACTTCATGATGGAGTTTTAACGTGCGCCCGCTTGGTAGCTCAGAGAATATCAACGAGGTTGGTTGATTTTATGACGGCCGATTATCACCACGAGGGATATAGGCCCTGGGGGAGTGCGCTCCGTGGGGGTCTTTCTAAGGTATCCTAACCCGTATTTACGGCAAGGTTCGAAGAAAACCACGGAAAACTCCGAACGGTTAGGTCGACGAGCGCGACAGGGGTTTGAACCTAGCACCTCCCGTCTTCCAGATTTGAGAGCAGAACCTCTCAGCCACAGTATCAACGAGGTATTATAGTTCTCGTGAAGTGTTCACTTCAACCATGAATTATTTATCAGCAAGATGGAGCACCCCCCTCATTGGGGTTTCATAGTTCGTCAGATCTTAAACGAAAAATTCCTTAGCCGGTGGATTGGAAGGAATGGGCAGATAGAGATGAGTTCGGGCTCTTTTTTCAGAGCCCGGGCCCGCCCGAACCCGACACCGAAAATTTGCAATCGAAAATAAATTTGCATAATATTTAAAACAATTTTCAAAAGTAATATCTCATTTTTAAACAATTTCTTACACAGAAATAACTATTAAATGAAAATTTAAGTTTAATCTTATCAAAAGAGAAGTTTGGTATCAAATAAAAATATACTTCATACTTAAAATGATTATTCTTTTTTTTCTCCCTTAAGGTGGTTCTCAAATGACCTGCTAAATAACACAAAACTTTCTGACAAAATTTCTGCCTCATTTTCAAACGCAAAGGCTTAAAATTGGTAAGTCTGACTATGGAAGCGATTTGAAGTTGAAATGAGTTTTCCATTTTTTGATAATTAAATTACTTATCGAATTATAAGCGATTCGTGCCACGTGACAACACGTGATTTTTTTTTTAATCCTCTTGCGACGCCGCAGCGGGAATCAAAACGTCGACTTTGATTAGTATTTTCTGAAAGATCTTCTGTGCCTAGTAAGTCTGTATCTGTAAGGCTTCCTTGTACCCAGACATAACAAATGCTTGACGGCAACTCTGTCAAAAAATAAGGCATATACCAGTAAGTAATTTGTAATAGATATTTTATCAATAAAAAGTTTTTTGAATGATTATGCATCATTGTATCTTTACTTTTCGAAAACCCCTTCTATGTTAATAATGGTTCTGCGTCAATTCGTCGCGCACAATTCATCGCGGAACAATTCATCGCGCACAATTCATCGCAGTGTTAATTCGTCGCAACGAAAATGTTTTTGAAGGCTATGATGATAAAATAAAGACAATTTAGTAAAAATGTTTAATGATAATTAGTTTTTTAAATATAGAGAATTATAGCTAACAATTTACATGCGATTATATCTAAAAAACAAATTATCATTAAATAATTTTACTAAATTATCTTTATTTTATCATCATAGCCTTCAAAAACATTTTCGTTGCAACGAATTGACGTCGCGACGAATAGACACCACGACGAATTGACTCTGCCACGAATTGATGCTGCGATGAGTTGTCACCGTGACGAATTGACGCTGCGATGAATTATGCGCGATGAATTGTTCCGCGATGAATTGTGTGCGACGAACAGACGCGACACCGTTAGGGATAAACATCGATTTTCACTTTATGCAATTTCTCTTGCTCTTTTTTGATTTCAACACATTCAAACCTTTTTCAAGCTAACATACAACTTGGGAAATCCCCCCCCCCCCCCAAAAAAAAAAAAAAAAAAAAAAAAAAATTAATAAAATAAAAAGGCTTTATAAAGTTAAATATTTTGACTAGTGTTTAAAAAAGAAAAGAAAACGTAATGTTTTGTAATGCAACTAAAATCAAAGAAATCTTTTTCCTCATTTCAAAGAACAGTTTCGTTTTAATGTTTACTTCCTCGTCTTTGTACTTTAAAGAGTAGTGTTTTATTTACTGCCCTTTAAGAGATTTATGCTGCATTTGCAAACTTTTCGTAGAAAAGGAGTTATTAACATGACATCCTGTGGACTGAGTGATGCCTATTTTATTTTTCGTACATTGAGTAAAGAAACTTGATGGTCACTTTCAATTTTCCTCTCACCTTTAAAACTGGAAAAGCCAGTATAATATTTTGATTTTATTGGTGATGTCATTTTTTTGTATATTTCATGCTCTAACTGTAAGATCTTATATATTATTTAATAAAAGACAATAGAGTTAGTGAATCTAGAAGGTCATTATCAAGGTGCGTACACTCCTTAGAATTTCCAAGGAGTTTGAAACCACTATTTAAGAATAATTTTTTTTTCCATTTAATATTTTAATCGCAAAATTTTCCATCACTTTGTTTAATCACATAATTTATTATATAGGGTGAAACCCCCAGTAACTGACACTTTAAGGCAGGGCATGAAATTTCAGTTGAAAAGGTACTCGCCAGACTAAAATTTTTGCTCACCACTATTTTACATTCATTCAGACAGTAATGTCGGCCACCACACCTGCCCAGAAAATGAACTATTTATGACAAACTGAATTGAAATTGATCATTGTTAGAAGGAGCTGTCTGTTAAATCCAGAATATTTTACATACATGAAAAACATGAACAATTTTTAAAATGTTAAAAATTCGGGAGCAGCTGAGCTTAGGTGGCAAAACCTGATTCACTTTGCGCAGGAGTGAAGAGTGATCAGATTCAGCATCGGAAGCGAAAAAAGCAGCGAGCGGTGCGAAAGCGGGGGAACGAATGGAGACGGGGGAAGTTCGTTCCTCTGTATGAGAGAAATGGAAGTGGGTGACGCGGCATTTTTTCTTCTTTTGGAAGATAAATGCTGTCGCTTGATTTTAAAACACTTCCGCGTGTCGCTAGATTGAGGCACGATATTCTGAGCGTATATAGTTTGATTTGAAGCCCAAGATTTCAAAAGACGAAACTTACTCGCCAAACTTAAATATTTACTCGCCAATGGCGAGCTGGCGAGCGGAATTTTCGTGCCCTGCTTTAAGGATTCTTTTTTTTTTAAAATCACTATTACAAAAATTTAAATCTATTTTATACTTATCTTTGTTTTTGAAAGGATTGTAAAGATATATTAAAAAAGTATTGTTGCAAAATTTTGAAAAATTATACATTTTATTATTAAAAATAATTTTTTTTCATAAATATGGCCAAAAACTCCAGTAACTGATACCTTCACTATTTTGAAACACCAGTAACTGCCACAAAGTGAACTAGTGATTGACATTTTATTTTAAAAGGTTAAAATGCTTTAAAAAAACTTTATTCTTTATTATAAAAACAAAATACATTAATATTTATTAGAAAGAGTGGGATTTACTTTATGCAGCTTTACTGCATTATTAGCAATGCAGAGTATATAGTAAAAGTATACAGCAGTAATATTCAGTACTACATTATTTGTAATGCAGATGTCCAATAACTTGCATTTATGAACCAGTAACTGACATCTGGCGTCAGACACAGGTAAAACAACTTAAATTTTAATGGTGTTTACTACAAGATAAATTTAATTTATTATTATACATTTTTATACAGTTCAAATAATAGATTTCAACTTTCTTTAATATAACCAATAACTAACACCTCTGTGAGAAACTGGTGAAATGAAATTCTAGGAACCAATAACTGGCATCCCCCCCCCCGCCCATTAAGCTAAATTAAATAACTATAAACCCTAAACCATGACCCTAATATATCATATGCATCTTTAAACTAATTCCTACAAGTATAACTTTAAGAAAAAAAGTCTAGGATGGTTGCATTACAAATAGATTAGAAAAACATTTGCTTAATTTTAGAAATAAGATGGTTGCTTCAAAAGGGCACTTTTTGTATTCTCAAAAGTTTCTTCCTCATTGAAAATGTTCTTGGCCCTCTAGTGGTGTATAAATTGACTCCAAAATAAAAATAAGTGTCTCATTTACCACATTATTTTGCAGAATTTTACAACAAAATGCTTATTTGAGTTAGATTTTTGCTCAAGTGTCAGTTACTGGTTAGGTGTCAATAACTGGGGGTTTCACCCTATTTCAGCAGTTAAATAAGGCGAAAGATTCTGTTAAAAAATAATGATATAGGTAAATTGTGATAAATTGCGGGTAATTATGTACGCGCCCTGATTATAGACTATCTAAATCAATGGTAATCACTAAAATTTATGTAAGAACCAAAATCTGTTAGAGAGGTGATCTCGAGGGCCACACTTAAATTTTTGTAATCTCATGTGAATATATTACATTTATTATACTAATCATTAATATTTCGTTATGAATTTTGACCAATGTCAGCAGTTTAAATACAGTTTTTAATAATTTTATTAAAGGTACATATTAGCAGTATTTAATATGAGTATACAAGACTAACTCTACAAAGTTTAAACTTATTGAATTTTTGCAGTGAGTTGTCAAAATATATCAGCTTTTTCTGTGATTTTATCAATTTTTGCAGATGCAACAACAAATCACAACAGCAATCCAACAAAAGTTTTGAAATTATCATTTGTTAGTCGAGACTTGTGTTATGTGTTTATTATTTTAAATCAGTTAGATGCCAACTAAAATAAAAATGTTAAACTTAAGAAGCTCAAAATCTTTTTAGCGCAAGATGCTAAATTTGGAACATCTACAGCTAAGTTCCAAAAAACTACAATCACTCGCGGGTCCGGGTACTGAGTACCACTGCTCTAAATATTAATATTGTAAAATGAAGTGCCCAGTTTTTTTGTGTGAATATTCGTTGTTGAGATATTTCTAGAAGCACATGGTGATTTTTGTTAACACCTTTTTACGATTTTCGGTAATTGACATTTTGAAAAATAGATATCTTCATATAAAAAGCAGTGCAATCATATAATTTTTGAAATGTAATTTTTTATTACAGTACTAGAAAATGTTATTTTTCCAAATCTAAAAATGGATAATTTACTTTTGTATTATTTTATAACTACGTATAAATCCTCATTTCTTTAATAAATTAGAAAACATCTTGAATCTTTTTAATAAACTGACCAGACGTGGTTAGAACATTTTATTTTTCTAAGTGCCATGGCACATGGGTATTCCAGGAAATGAGAAGGCAGACGCTGCGGAAAGACCAGTTCTTAATCCATTACACCATCAGTCCCATTTCCAGGTGTTATATATCTAATAAAATATTTTATTCAGAATAAATGACAGGGGAGATAGAATATAGAATATAATAACAAAATACATCATATTAAACCCACAATCCCGACTTAGCCTATGAATTATCCAAGAAATACTGATGAACTGCTAACTCTTCTGCGAATTGTACATTCAAGAATCACTCATAAACGTCTTTTACTTCGGGAGGATGCACCCATGTTCTCATTGACACTGCACGTTCCCCACTATTCTTTATCTTCTAACTATGGCTGTCTGAACTTACGACCCTTGAATAGAACTTACTAAAAAAAGTACTTTAGTTCCAAACAGTATAATATTAATAATGCTGTTGTACATTCAAGAATCACTCATAAACGTCTTTTACTTCGGGAGGATGCGCCCATGTGTCCTCATTGACACTTCACGTTCCTCACTATTCTTCATCTTCTAACTATGACTGTCTGAACTTACGACCCTTGAATAGAACTTACTAAAAAAAAGTACTTTAGTTCCAAGCAGTATAATATTAACAATGCTGTTTTACATTCAAGAATCACTCATAAACGCTTTTTACTTCGGGAGGATGTGCCCATGTGTCCTCATTGACACTTCACGTTCCTCACTATTCTTCATCTTTTAACTGGCTGTCTGAACTTACGACCCTTGTATAGAACTTACTAAAAAAAGTACTTTAGTTCCAAGCAGTATAATATTAACATTGCTGTACATTCAAGAATCACTCATAAACGCCTTTTACTTCGGGAGGATGCACCCATGTGTCCTCATTAACACTTCACGTTCCTCACATCTTCTAACTATGGTTGTCTGAACTTACGACCCTTGAATAGAACTTACTAAAAAAAGTACTTTAGTTCCAAACAGTATGATATTGACAATGCTGTTGCACATTCAAGAATCATTCATAAACACCTTTTACTTCGGGCGGGGGGGGGGGGATGCACACATGTGTCCTCATTGACACTTCACGTTCCTCACTATTCTTCATCTTTTGACGCTGTCTGAACTTACGACCCTTGCATAGAACTTACTAAAAAAAGTACTTTAGTTCCAAACAGTATAATATTAATAATGCTGTCGGGGAAAAACAGATATCTTGTCATTCTCCATAGAAATGACGGTTTTTACCGCATTCGAAAAGACGTAAGGCCAGAACCACCAGATGCTTCTATGAGTTCTTCAAAATTCTAAATTTTGTCTTACATTTTTCACTTTTTTCGTAATTTCTACTCATTAACTATCTTTTTAGCTTATGATATCGTTCCTGCCGCTACGTTGGGCACCGGAATTAATCTACTTTCCTAAATTTCCCCTAATTTCAAGCTGTTTCACTCATTCCTGACACATTTTAGTCAGTGAAATTTGATTGGCTTTTGAAGTTGACAGTCCAATCTTTTAGTATAAATTTTGCAATACAGCTTTTTTCTCATTCTCTTTAATATATTTTTTATAAATTAATTCTTCTAATGTATTCTTGTAAGTTTAATTTATATTAATGGAAAATTCTGTAAATAGTGCATTTATAGCTTTTCATTTAATCTTTTTTCTATTATCTTCTTATCTATTATTATTTAATGCAATTAATTTGATATAAAAGAAACTCTATATAAAAGACTCTGCGGCCTTTTTTAATCCCTTACCCACAAATACTTGACTTACCAATCCCAATGCAACGGATTTTGCCTGGCAAGATACACAACATGCTAAATCCATCTAAGAAATAAGATCTTTCGATGTTTCTACTTCTAGGAAAAGTGAACGATGCCATCTAGTACATCATAGGAACTTCAAACTTTCTGTATTAGTATATTGGTACATTGACAAACCTCATTGGGGTAATACCTCATGGAAAGTTATTTACCTTTTTAAAACATGTGGGCTTTTATTTTTAAATCTAGTTACTTAATGTTCCCCATGGAAATAACGTTACGATTGTTTAATTGAAAAAATAGCTCCATTGTTTCAAAATTCATCCATTAATTTCACCGCATTGTTGCCCCCATCATTATGACGTCAGTATTGAGCGACGCACACATTTGTGCTTTATAATAGAAGTTGACTTTCTTGAGAATTTTAATGAAAGTATGTTTAAAAAAAATTACATTTAATTATTATTTTGGTACCTCTTCTTTATCCCGTCGATGAATTTTCATTTTAAAAAACTATCGTCAAACTGTATTAACGCCAAAAAAACAAATAAAAGAACATATAAATACTCATTTTAATTTTTGCTGTTCATATTTATGAAGGTTTTTCTCCTGATGATGGTTATAAAGATTAACCGAAACGTCGAGGTTTATTTTATATATATGTAGTTTAAAAGTAACTCATATTTATTAAATAATTTTACGTTGGAAGCAAGTGTTTGATGAGTATTTATATGTTAAGTGTGCAACGTAAAGTCCGGATTAATTACAAATAAAAGAATTATGCCATTGGAATCTCAAAATAATATATAAATAATAAATAATAATAAACAAATAAATAAAATACAAGAAATTCGGAAAAAACCCACTCACCAAAGTGTCAACTATCAGTAAGTTTAAACAATAAAATTTACCATATATAAATGAAAACAGAAAAAAAAAATCTTGGATATTTACGTAGATTATTTTTCTTAATTATCCCTCTCGGTTGGTGAATAAATGTTTGTGACGTCAGTTGAAACTTATCTATTGTATGTAACTGTTCATCGCAACATTTTTTAATACCTTTTCTATTTTAATATCATGGCACTGTCGTTTACGGATGCAATTGTTATTTTAATTAATGAAATAATTAATAAATCAGTAAAACATAATGAAAAATATATGTATATGTCGAATTAAAAAACCTTTTCATGCCATAACAAACACATGTAATGCCTCTGACATCAAGTGAATGTGACGCAACGATCATGCATTTTTGGCGTTAAATCCTATAGTTCGGCGATAGTTTTTTGTTATGAAAGTGGTCGACGGGATAATGGAGAAGTACCATTACTTTTAATTAAATTTCCTTTAATGATAAGGTTTTAGCGAAACTTATTGAGGATGATTTGGTGTTTAACTCTTATTTTGGGGCCGCATGTCCTAAAAGGAGCCTTGTGCTATTAAACTCTATACACCCAACCAATCAATCTTTAAGAAATTAGCCATCCTCTTTTATAAAAAGCTATGCGTTGCTGACGACTGGGATTTTCGATAATCGTTGCCACAGATTAATAGCGGAAAATGAAACATTTGAAATTACTGAAAAAATTAATAGCTCGAAAAGTATTTGCCAGAAAATTGTTAGACAAACTTCGTTAGAAAGGTAAAAAATTGTATTTTTCGTGATATAAATTTCCAATCTAATGATTATGCCGATTTTCAAATATTGAATTTCAAAAATTACCAAATTTCACAATGGAGTACCATAGCGAAATCTTCACGCGTAAAAAGATAATGATAACGGCCATGTGTCCTGACGTATACTGGCTATAGCACGAGTCACAAATTGTAGGAACCTTACTATTCTGTTAAAATATAAAAATGAATTATATGATGCCACGAGTGCATGATTTTTATTTAATGTTAATATAATCATCTTAGAAACAAGGTTTTGGATTCGAATGGAACTAATAAATTGGCCAATACTGTTATTTTGAGTTTAAAACAGGAAAGGGGGGGGGGGGAGCGCTTTATATTATTTAGGTTTCTTCAGGAACTTTTGGTCAAAATTGAAAGTTTAATATATCAAAACGTTAGAAATTAAGTCGACATTAAATCGGCAATAACTATAACGACTGTCCTTCAGTTCGTTTGGATAGATTTTCATTTAAAAATGTAAAATCATTCAACATTAATTTTAGGTATTTTTAAGGTTATTATCACGGGCCCGGGCAACGCTGGGCATGTCAGCTAGTGTTATCAAAATAATGCTAAAAATGCCATAAAAATGTCACACTTCTGACACATTAATATACATTAAAAATAACAGTCAGGCTGGAGAATTTTTGTTGATATAAATTTGCATATGTTAGTGTCTTCTTTCATCGCATCACTGACTGACCCAGTATTTCGAACATTCTTTAGTCTGTGATAACGGAAGTCTGTCAATTTTTTATGTAAATTAAAACTGTCCGCTAATATTTACGTTGCAGACCCTGAAAAACTTCTATTCAAGGCTTAAATTACGGTTGTTATAACACTTCATTCATAATCAACTGAATGGTAACGGAGACGTCTTATTATTAGAAAGTGAATCAAAAGTGGGGATTTAAAATATGAATTAACGACGTGTTTTTTCGTTTTGTGAATGAAGTCAGTGATACACTGTTTACGCACGCATTTTTTTTTTTCTGAGTTATCACAAGAATTTATATGATGGCATAATAGGAATGGATCTACGTAGATTTGAGAATCAGAGTTAAAGTTTCCTTAAGTGGAAGTAATCTCAATGCAACACTTTAAAAAATTTTGGTCAACAATTACAACATTTTGGTCAACAACTTTGTGACCAGCAGAGTTGTAAAAAATGGGTATTCAAAATTGAGTAAAAAGTACTCAATTTTGAATACGTCACATACTCAAAATAGCTCCGATCGAAATGTACTCAAAATTGAGAAACACATGTACTCATTTTTGATCCCATGGATGTATTCAAATATGAACTGCTATGTACTCATTTTTGATCCCATGGATGTATTCAAATTTAAAAAATTTTATGTCGTTAAAATAAAATTTTTAGGATAAAAAAAAAAGTTACTTCGCGAGGACAACCTTATAAGGGATATATACATTTCTGCTCATTTTTTTCATTCCTGCGTGAGTTTCTAGTAATTAACCAACCCTTGCCCATGCGAGGAATCGAACCCGTGAAGTCCTGTTTACTAACCTGACCAACGTACCATGAGTGGTCACGCCTCTTTCTCAAATATTGGTAGTTACTTTGAAACTAACCCCTCTATCCCTTTCTAACAGCATCTGGCGCCATCTGTTAGGAAGGGATAGAGGGTTATGTGTTTTTAGATATGTTTTTAAGGATGTACAGTGCCTGTCTATATGTGTTAAAGATTAAAATAATGTCTGAAGTAACAGGTAGTTCGAAGAATTATTAATTAAAAAATGACATTAGAAAAGATCATAGATTGAAATACTAAAATTATAAACTTTGTAAAATTATAATTTATAAAATAATAAATTTTAGCGTAATCCATAAATTTGTAAGCCAAATCAGTTTAGTTTAATACCAATTTGCATAGCTATAATTTGCAAAGATATTATGTTATGAAACTTTTAAATAACACAATATTGCCTCACGTTAAAAAAGTTAAAATAAATTTTTAAAAAATTAGTGGGAAAAAAATCATAATTTTGAAGTACTATCAAGAAAAAAAAAGTAAATGTGTAAAATGTGAGGAAAAAAAAAGAGCAAATGTGTAAAATGTGAGGAAAAAAAAAGAGTAAATGTGTTGTAGTGGATCCACTTTGATGAAAATCCAGAACAACCAGATCCACTTTTCATTTCTCTTATTCTTCGTTTTTCCTTCAAATAATAGCTTCTTAGGCTCCGAAATTTCGTCATTACACATTCTGAAATATACAAGTATGTTGGGTTTGACCATATGTTCATTTTTGATCCAAAAATACTCATTTCGAAATGAGTACATGAACTTACTCATTTTTGAGAATACATATGTTCATTTTTGATCCAAAAATACTCATTTCGATATGAGTGCATGAACTTACTCATTTTTGAGAATGCACATGTTCATTTTTGATCCAAAAATACTCATTTCAATATGAGTACATGGACTTACTCATTTTTGAAAATGCACATGTTCATTTTTGATCCAAAAATACTCATTTAGAAATGAGTACATGGACTTACTCATTTTTGAGTACTTCATTTTTTACAGTAGTATCGACGCACAAGTGCACGCCGTACGCGTAAAAATTTCGGAATTGTACAGAAAAAATTTAGAAAAAAAAAATTCCCCAATTTTATGTACGATTTATTTACTATTTGCATACAATTCAAAATTTAAAGATGCAAAGTATTGTTGTGACATTACAGACCCTTGCGAAGAGGTCAAAATATTAAGGATTGGGCCGTTTGTTTCTAAATGCATTCATAAAATAATTGATAAGAATTCAGCTCTTCCTATCATGGATTTTTAGCTTTATTATTTTTTTAACCAAAATAATTATTCTTTAATATTAATTAATTTTTAATTTAAATGGTAATTATTTTAAACTACTGTTTTTAATTCATATCGTCAAAATAATATAACACGTGATTTTATTAAACATTAAATCAATTTGCAAAAAGTTTTTGACCCAATATTTATGTGCGCAGGAAGTTTTTGGTTTTATACAAGTCTGGTGACCAGTATATGTACCGTAATTTAACTGGACGGTATATGTACCGTAAAATATTTAAAGTATATGTACCGGCTGCACCCCCCCCCCCCTTGTCCTCAGGTCTGCACGCATTACGTAACAAGAGCAAGAGCGTCACTTCAGGTTTTGCCGTACACCGAGGCGGGGCTACCAGCGTTTTTCCTTACTGAAAAATAATTATTTTACGGTATAAATAGCGATTTTTTACTGAAAAACAATCATTTTACGGTATAAATACCGCTTATAAACGAAATGGCACATATACGGTTTTTCTACGCTTAATATGCCTTAGTAGTACGGTACTCATACCGCAAAGAGTGAAAACGGTACAAGTACCGTTAATTTACGGTACATCTACTGAAATTTTACGGAACTTTTTACAGTGAAGATAGTTAGTTACCCGTTTCCGTTTCGGAATTACTTTTAGTGACTAAAGAAAAAGAATTTCCCGCTCAACAACACCAAACTTTCTGACTCATTTTTAAACATAACAAGATTGGAAATTGTCCGTGAAACGGGACAAATGAGGTGCGTTCGTACTGTAACTAGTTTTATAAGTATTCAGATCTTGGTGCAATAGCTGTTGCGCTCTTATGCACGAATACAAAATTTATTTTATGTGCAGATTTTCATATTATAAATATTAATTTGATATTAGTTTCAATACACTTTTACAAACAATTTATTAAAATTCTGTAACATTAAAATTATACTATGCACAAATATCCAATACA
This sequence comes from Maratus michaelseni, assembly GCA_963931845.1. Classification (NCBI taxonomy): domain Eukaryota; kingdom Metazoa; phylum Arthropoda; class Arachnida; order Araneae; family Salticidae; genus Maratus; species Maratus michaelseni. The sequence continues at coordinate 8,840,803 of OZ007598.1, forward strand.
AGACCATGTAAAAAAAAAATCATCGTTATTATTTCACTGAAAAAATTAATCATATCGTTTGTTTATGCTTCATTTCCGTAATAAAGTAAGTACATTTTAAGTTGGCAACATTTTATCTTTTATTGACATTTACTGAAAATTCCAATGGGAAACTTAAACCTAACTTTGAAAATTTCAGAATTTGAAATCCATACTTAGACTATTTTTTCATTTAATATCTATTTTTCCGGAAACATCTAATCCAAAAAACTGTCGGTAGATTATAGGATCGCTATGATTAAACAATTTTAGTATAGAAATTCGATTTTTAAATTCAGTAATACGGAAATAATAGGACTCCATCTTAAATAGGACGTAAACACCATGGCAGACTAGAATCATTACCTATCATGGGAAATCATTGAATTAATTACGTGTGATAGGATTTAATAGAATGAAGAAAACTTTTATTAATATCTTTTTTTAACACTTTCCAACCTAGTTGAAAAGTGTTTATGACTTCGGTTTGTCTGGCCGTATGGCCGTCTGCCGTCTGGCCGTCTGCCGTCTGTCCGTCTGTCCGTGCTCTAACTCCCGTAAATAGGCTCGGATTACTCTGCAATTTTTATATGTTATAGTCGTTATCTATAGCATGTTCCCTATTTCAACGGAAGTGTGTAGCACTTATAGTTTTTTTACAGGGACACTCAAAAGAATTCCGTTACATTGCGGTCTATGGGGAAAAATCATTGACGGTTTATTTAAATAATGTTTCACTATTTTAAACGCATTGAAATTTATATATATCACTAAGGTGCATCAGAAGAAGCTTAATATGGAATAGGGTGTGAATAGCACTTATAGTTACTTTACAGGGACAGTCAAAAGAAATCTGTTACATTACGTCTATGGAGAAAAATCGTCTGCGGTTTATTTAAATAATGTTTCCCTATTTTAAACGCATTGAAATTTTATATCACTAAGGTGTATTTCAAGAGGCTTACTACAGAATAGTGTGTGTACAGCAGTCATCGTTCATTTACAGGGACACACAAAAGAATTCTCTACTGTAAGTTAACAATAATTCCTGGAAGTGCGTTTTAAGTTACTGATCGCGATTTTAATTTTAACTCGCTTTTTGTCTATTATGTGGTGTGTATAAATTCTGTATATCCTATACAGGGAAGCACAAAAGTTCGCGAACACATTTCCGTATTATTTAACTCTAGACGGAGAATTTTAAACTGTGCTACGCGTTTCCTAACCGAACTAAAATTTAACATCCTATGTAGTATATATACAAATCTATAGATCCTATACAGGGCTGAATAAAAGTATTCGGATTACTTAGATGTTATCTTTTAGCTTATTAAACGGTATGATTTGTAAAATTATTTTGGAAGCGTTGGAAAGTGTTACATAATCTATGCTTGACGCATGATTTTTCGTTCTTGTTAAGTTTTAATTCGATTTTCATAAAAAAGTTGAAAATTCTGCAACGATTATATATATTAAATTTCAAACAGTTCGGTTGATTACTTTCTGCGCTGTTATATGCGAACAGACGAGCGGACCAGACGATGACTATAGGTGTACATATTTATATAATTACGAACGCATCTACAAAGACACTTGCAGGCATAAAGAGGAATTTGTCATTGAACATTTTTATAATTTTTCGATAAATGAATTATATCTTGTGTTATAAGCGATTGTAGTTTTAAGACGGCAGTTTTTCCTCTCTCCCGCGCTATCGCGCCCGAATATTTGGTTCAAAACGCTAACTTTGAGTGTATTTTCTGAAAGATCTGCCTTTACGGAAAAACAGAAAAAACAGTTCGATTACATAGTTTCTGAATAAGAGTACCTGCCAATGTCAAGCATTTGAGAGCAAAAATGAATTTAAAATTGTGTCAGAAAGTAGCCAGTTTGGATTTTAGAACAGCCTTAAGGGTGTACTCAAATCCAAACTGCTTATTTTGAGACTTATTTTTAAATTCTTTTTTTTTTTTTTTTTTTTGCTCTAAAATGCATCCAATTGGCAGGTTCTCTTATTCAGAAACTTTATAATGTCCGCATTGGTCGATTTTTTGATAAAAGGCAGAATATAGTTCAAAAAATGCTGTCAAAGTGGACATTTTGAACCAAATTTCCCGAAGCGATAGCACTGGAAACAAAAGAAAAGTATTGTAATGTGAAAATAATTGTTTGTAAAACAATTTTTAATTAATTGAACGAAAAATAAAAACACAAGTCACTTATAAATCTCTTCATAAATCACGCCGCCAAGTTTCATGTTTTTTCTTTTAAAAATGAGTCTGAAAATGTGTCTCAAAATTTTGAGTTGTTGAGCGTGAAAAAATATTTTTTTGAATACCGCTTTAAGCTAAATTTTGATTTGTTATAGCAATTAAACTCTTAAGATAGCTGAAAAATCTTATAATCATCATACTCACCCTTTCTTTAAATATATTTTTTAATTGTTTAATTATTTATTTGTAAAAAGAGCACTTATATGTCTTTAGCTACTCTTTTTGAATCTACGTTTTTCACCTACCAGAAACAAGGCTTACATAACGTGAAATCAAGGTCGATTTACCGAGTGAGAAAAACAAACAAACAACGATCTCTGAATAGTTATGAAGCAAAACAATGACTACAGATATCGTATGATCAATTTCTTGTTTAACTGCATTTAAATTTAGATTCCTCGTCATTTCAACAATGTGTTTTTCTCTTCAATTCTTTGAAAATACCATACAATCGCTCAATACGTATTATCTAATACAGTGCCGTAGTAATGTTAAATTGAATATAATAGAACTTCCTGAAAAAATGTCCTCAATAAAAGCATTAACCCTGAAACATTGGACAGGTAAAGGTCATGTTCTCAGTGGCCTTTTAACATAATAGTGACCAATAACACTGGAAATTATGTGTCCAAATTTTTTGTATTTTTATGGGTGAAAATGTTAAGAATTTTGGAAACAATCAAGTTTTTATATTGTCTTCACCTCAAACCTTTATGTACCAAATTAGTACAGGTAAAATAAACAAAAAATTGAGTAACAGACGACAAATGGTGGCTATTCACAAAAATTTGGGAAGAACTTTGTTTTGGCAATAGAAATGAAGATACGAAGAGTCTCCACAAAATAAAATGGTTTTACCATATTTGGGTGGGGTGGCAAAAGAGGGGAGAAACTCAACTTTTTTTATGTAGGTCAAGTGGGGTATTGTTGATTATGTATTTTTAAATTCTGAATCGAATGGCACCCTCCGCAAGTCAATACGATCATTTGTTACAAAATTACAGCAAGTTTTATGAATAAAAAGACGAAAATTATACTTTAGTACAGGTAAAATAGGGTTTTACAATAACGTGGCCATTCACGAAAATTTGGGGAAAACTTTGTTTTGGCAATAGAAATGAAGATCCGAAGAGTCGCCCCAAAATAGAGTGGTTTTACCATTTTATATTTTTATTTATTTTTTGGTTTGGGGGGGGGGGGAGAAGAAAGGTGGCATTTTAACTCAGAGTAGGTGGGAGGCTCAACTTTTATTTAAGTATGTCAAGTGGTGTATAGTTTGTTATCTATTTTTAAATTCTGAATCGAATGGCACCCTCCGCAAGTCTATACGAACATTTGTTGCAAAGTTATAGCAGTTTTTATGAATAAAAAGTCAAAAATTATACTTTAGCACAAGTAAAATAGCGTTTTACAATAACAGCTGGTGGCTATTCACGAAATTTTGGGAAGAACTACGTTTTGGCACTATAAATGAAAATTCAAAGAGTCCCCCCAAAATAAAGTTGTTTCACCCAATTTTTTAGGGCAAAAGAGGGGGGATTTTAACTCAGGGAAGGGGGAAACTCAACGTTTTTTAAGTAGGTCAAGTGGGGTATCGTTTATTATGTATTTTTAAATTCTGAATCGAATGGCACCCTCCGCAAATCTATACGATCATTTGTTACAAAGTTATAGCACGTTTTATGAATAAAAAGTCAAAAATGATACTTTAGTACAGGTAAAATAGAGTTTTACAGCAACAACTGGAGGTCATTTACGAAAATTTGGGGAGAATTTCGTTTTGGCACTAGAAATGAAGAATCCGAAGAGTCCTCCCAAAATAAAATTGTTTTACCATATTTTTAGAGGGTAAAAGAGAATCAGAAAATTTTCTCAGGGAAGAGGGAAACTCAACATTTTTTAAGAAGGTCAAGTGGGTGTATCGTTTATTATGTATTTTTTAATTCTGAATCGAATGGCACCCTTTGCAGGTAAAATAGGGTTTTACAGCAATAACGGGTAACCATTCACGAAAATTTGGGAAGAACTTCGTTTTGGAAGTCGAAATGCAGATCCGAAGAGTCCCCCCAAAAATAAAATGGTTCTACCATATTTTTTTGGCAAAAGAGGAGGGTTTTTAACTCAGGGGAGGAAGCAAACTCAACTTTTTTTAAACAGTTCAAGTGGAGTATCGTTTATTATGTATTTTTAAATTCTAAATCGAATGACACCATCCGCAAGTCTATACGATCATTTGTTACAAATTTACAACAGGTTTTATGAATGAAAAATCGAAAATTATACTTTAGTACAGGTAAAGTAGCGTTTTACAACAACAGCTGGTGGCCATTCACGAAAATTTGGGAAGAACTTCGTTTTAGCACTAGAAATAAAGGTCCAAAGAGTCCCCCAAAATAAAGTTGTTTAACCCTATTTTTGGAGGGCAAAAGGGGGGAGGGACAGTTTAACTCAGAGGAGGGGGGAAACTCAATTTTTTAAAGTAGGTCAAGTAGGGTATCGTTGATTATGTATTTTTAAATTCTGAATCGAATGACACCCTCCGCAAGTCGATACGATCATTTGTTAAAAAGTTACAGCAAGTTTTATGAATAAAAATCCCTGACGGCTCGGCCTACAGGCACAGGTAGATTTCGAAGACGCAGACCGTGGGGCGCCTGTTTGTCGGGAATTGCGGAAGAAATGACTTTTTGCGATGATGCTGCAATTGGAACCGCCTACTTCGAAACCAAACTTGTTTGCAGGCCGAGCCAGCAAGGAATTTTTTTTTTTTTTTTTTGCTATAAGAGTTGGTCCTATAACAAACATGTCAATATAAAAGTTTTAGATAATACTAAGAGGATTTATAATAAATTTAAGCGGATTTGAAATCTTGGGAATTGACGAAGTTATGAATTTTTTTCTTCTAAAACCCCCTTCCCCCCCCCCCTTAAGGCAATTTTTAATTATATCAAAAATCTGTCATACATAAATTTTCGGCCCTTCTCCTAGAAGTAATAATAACTTCAAACGGATTCGATACGTATCATAATTAAGAAATTATGGGTTTTTTTCTGTTTTCACAAAAAGTCCCCCCCCCATCCCCCCCCCTTTGTTCGATTTTGCCCATTAACGAACTTGACCGAGATTTTATGCCCCTTGATTTTATGTATCAGTTTCGAAAAGATGCGGGAGTTGGAACCGCCTACTTCGAAAAATAACTTGTTTGCAGGCGGAGCCGGCAGGGATTTTTTTGTTTTTAATTTTTTTTTGCTATAACGGTTGGTCCTATAAAAAACTTTTCAATATAAAAGTTTTAGATAATACTAAGAGGATTAATAATAAATTTACGCGAATTTGATATTTTGTGAATTGACGAAGCTATGATTTTTTTTCTTCTAAAATCCCCTTTTCCCCCCCTTTGGGCCATTTTTAATTATATCAAAAATCTGTCATACATAAATTTTCGGCCCTTTTCCTAGAAGTAATAATAACTTTAAACGGATTCGATACGTATAATAATAAAGAAATTATGAGGGTTTTTCTGTTTTCACAAAAAGCCCCCCATTTCCCCCCCCCCCTTGGTTCGATTTGCCCATTAACGAACTTGACCGAGATTTTATGACCCTTGATTTTATGTATCAGTTTGGAAGAGATTTATGCAGAATTTTTCCAGTTATCGTGGTCAGAAAAAAGTGACATAGATAGATAGATAGATAAATAGATAGATAGATAGATAGATAGATAGATAGATAGATAGATAAAGTTTTGAACTGGGGGTGGTTTTGGGTTCTGGGAGTCATGATCGGCGTAGATCTGCAAAATTTTTCAAAATTTCCAACTTAGGTGAGAATGTAATAGGTAGTATTTCTTACGAAATCTACCTAAAAGGTGGAAAATTATACTTTTGTACAGGTAAAGTAGCGTTTTACAACAACAGCTGGTTCACGAAAATTTGGGAAGAGCTTCGTTTTGATACTAGAAATGAAGGTACAAAGAGTCCTCCCAAAATAAAGTTGTTTTACCCTATTTTTGGAGGGCAAAAGGGGGAAGGGACAGTTTAACTCAGAGGAGGGGGGAAAACTCAACTTTTTAAAGTAGGTCAAGTAGGGTATCGTTTATTATGTATTTTTAAATTCTGAATCGAATGACTTCATCCGCAAGTCGATGCAATCATTTGTTACAAAGTTACAACAGGTTTTATGAATGAAAAGTCGAAAATTATACTTTAGTACAGGTAAAGTAGCGTTTCACAACAACAGCTGGTGACCATTCACGAAAATTTGGGAAGAACTTCATTTTGGCACTAGAAATGAAGGTCCAAAGAGTCGCCACAAAATAAAGTTGTTTAACCCTAATTTTGGAGGGCAAAAAGGGGGAGGGCAGTTTAACTCAGAGGAGGGGGGAAACTCAACTTTTTAAAGTAGGTCAAGTAGGGTATCGTTGATTATGTATTTTTAAATTCTGAATGTAATGACACCGTCCGCAAGTCGATACGATCATTTGTTATAAAGTTACAGCAAGTTTTATGAATAAAAAGGTCGAAAATTAATATTTTAGTACAGGTAAAATAGGGTTTTACAGTAACGTGGCCATTCACGAAAATTTGGGAAAAACTTCGTTTTGGCACAAGAAAAGAAGATCCAATGAGTCCCCCCAAAATGAAGTTGTTTTACTATGGTTTGGGGGACAAAAAGGGCATTTTAACTCAGGGGAGGGGAATAACTCAGTTTTTTTTTAATAGCTCGGAGTGAGGTATTTTTTACCATGTATTTTTTCATTCTAAATCGAATGACACCATTATCAAGTTGATACAATCCCTTGTTACAAATTTACGACAAGTTTTATGAATAAAAAGTCAAAAATTATACTTTATTGGAGAACACAACCTTATTACACTAAGTTTACTTACATACACTCTATGTAATTTCAATTGGCTCCTCAAGGGCATCTGTTCTGCCCACTTCATCTCTTCGTTGTTATGATGGGGAAAAGTAAAGCAGTCAGTCAGCTAAATGTGGTGTTACCATAGTTACTGACCTAAAATAAGGACCAGGAAACTGACCTTGAGAAGCCAATTGAAATTACATATAGTATAGTCTACTTACATACACTTAGTTATTATCCTGTATCGAAACATATTTCGCATAACGCAAAAAGTAAGAAAAAAAATTAAGGGCAAAAAAATAACCAACTTAGAGCCAATTTTTGAAAGAGACGGACCAAAGGACCTTTAAGAAGAGCCCCTACAATCCACACCTTCTCTTTAGCATGAAAGAAGTGACCCTGAGACAGTGAGGTCCCATCCTTGACTGTGGCAATGAAAACTATTTTCAGAAACGGGATTCTCAAAGAGAGGTGCATCATAAACAAAATGTGCTCAATGAATTTCACTAATTAACAGGTTTAAATATTCAAATCATATTCGGCAACCTTGAGTTGGTGTATGAAAGGGAGGTATTCAGAATCGAATCTCATTTTACTTTAGAAATGGAAGAATGTTAGCTGTTCTAAAGGTCTATACTTTATTCGGATCGTTAAATATAATTATGCTTTAATGAGTTATTAATGTATAAAGTGTTTCACCTATACTAATAAAAGAAAGGTGTTTGTGTGTCTGTTTGTCTGTCTGCGATGGATAGCAAAATCTACCGCACACTGCAAAAAATAATTGTTGATTTTACAGTATAAAACTGGCACCCAGCTGCCAGTATTATACCGTAAAATTAACAGTATTAAACAGTAAAATAAGCAGTAATACGCTGCCGTGCAAGCAGTAATACGCTACCGCCAGCGGTAGCGTATTACTGCTTGCACGGCAGCGTATTACTGCTTATTTTACTGTTTAATACTGTTAATTTTACGGTATAATACTGGCAGCTGGGTGCCAGTTTTATACTGTAAAATCAACAATTATTTTTTGCAGTGCAGTCTAGATGTCTGAAAGGATCAGGGTCCGTAAACCGAGTTTTTGGCCCATATGCAATAAGACTAAAATTCGATTTTGTTATACTGACATAATTATTTCACTTTTTAATATTAGAAGGTTTATCCTGGACGAGTTCAACAATATTTTTTGCATTTTTTTTTTTTGGATTTATTAACTTACACAAGCTCAAAGTTCGTAGTTTTTGATGAAAAATACGCAATTTCTCCTAATTTTACCTCAATTTTTAATATATATATTTTATATTTTACTATGAGCGCAGCTTTGCAACACTTTTATTTTGACATATATTGTACATTTTGATGTATTTTATAATATATGTAAAGAAGAAAGTGTTGCACGGTTGCGCTCATATAAATAATTGGGGTAAAATTAGGAGAAAATGCGTATTTTTCATCAAAAACTACGAACAATACGAACTTCGAGCTTGTGTAAGTCATATAAATCCGAACAAAATGCAAAAAGTATTATTGGAATCGTACACGATGAACCTTCTAATATTAAAAAGCGAAATAATTAAGTCAGTATAACAAAATCGAGTTTTAGTCTTATTTCATGGGCCAAAAACACGGCTTCTGGACCCTGATCCTTTTAGAGAAGGATAATCCAAGGCAGGTCCTGATGCACCTTATACTCAGATTATTCATTTTTTCATAATTAGTCGAGATATTTATTAAAACCAGCAATTAGAAAGAGATTGCCGAAAATACTTCGCAGAGTGAGTGCCAGAAACCCCGTGCCGCAATTGCCGAAGCAGAGTTGGGTTGATTGTTGACGACCAATTATCTACACTTGGGATAAAGGCCCAGGGGGAGTGCCATTTCGTGGGGGTCTTTCTAAGGGAACCTAACCCGTATTTACGCATGGATAAATCCACGGCTCGAAGAAAACCACGAAAACTCCGAACGATTAGGCCGACGGGCGCGATTGGGATCGAACCCAGCACCTCCCGTCTACCAGCTTCGATAGCCGAACCTCTCAGCCACTGGTGGGGCACCGAAGCAGAGAAGAGCAGAGAATGGAATTACCGCCTTTTTTTCTGGTTTTTCTAAACGCGCATCAACCGAACCATTTGAAATATCGAAAAACCAATAGCACCAAATTAAAGATAACACTTTTACGTTTAAAACGCCGCAATCTGTTCGAAAAAATGTTACTGATAACCCATAAAAAATAGGGATTTTGCTAGGTTTTTTTTCCCTTTTCCTTTTATTGAAGCTCGCATGGGGCTCAATTTCAACGATACGGAAAAACAAAAAATACCCACTTTAAGCGGGTTCCTGATTCTCTACAAAGATGTAATTCGTTTTCAAAAATACATATGTTAACCCTTTCAAAATAAATCGCGAATGGAGGTCAATTCGCTCCTCCATGAGACACTCTTTTTTTTTTTCGTATAAAAGTAACAAAAAGTCGGTAAATTAACACAATCGTTTTACACCTTCTTATAGTACACTTGATTTACATCACCTGTAACAATTTCGAAACATTCGGACGACTAGAAATGTATTTTTTTATAAAAAATCTGCAAAATTTTCGCGCAGAACATGAACACACAGGTGGCTTTGGCCTATGTGTTTTTACGACTAAATATCTACATTTTTGAACAAAATTGTTTGACAGGCTTCAAAACCGTTATATTTATAACTGATAAATTTTTCAAAAAGTTCAAACGATAAGAACTGTATTTTTTTCCCCCTTCAATTTTAAAGAACCTGACGCGGAAAAAAGAAAAGAAAAAAAAAGAGAGAGAGAGAAGAAAACACAGCAATTTTACAACTGAATATCGATATTGTTTCACGATTTTTTTACACAGGATTCAAAACCGTTATATCTACCGATAAAAATTTCAAAGAGTTTGGGCAATAAGAACTACATTTTTTAACTATTGAATGACCCGATATAAAAAAAAACTTCTTACAAGCCCTTTACCCCTAAATATCAATATTTTTTCATGAATTTTTTTTACACGGGCGACAGAAACATTATATTTTTAACTAAAAATTTTCAAAGAGTTTGGACAATAACAACTATTTTTTAAAGATAGTAATGTATCTGACGACTTACCCCCCCCCCCCCCCCACCCCTTTTTCAACATACATCAAAATTACGCATTGACTCGGGAAATCAAAATTCTAAGAAAATAAAAATACCGAACCACAAGCACCTTCATTTTACTTTCTAACGGTGCAATTCGTTTAAAAAAAAATACGAATATTAACTCATTGAAAAAAATTCATTTCGGAAAGTCAGTTTTGGTGAATTTCGTTTTTTTGCATAAGATTTCGGCGTGAAAAAAAAAAAAAAAAAAAAAAAAAAGGGTGGGGAGAAAAACACTGCTTTTTACAACTAAATATCAATATTTTAGCACGAAAATTATGCACAGGCTTCGGAAACATTATATTTATAACGGATAAAAATTCCAAAGAGTTTGGGCAGTAAAAAAATGTATATTTCTTTAAAGTTTAACTGTATTCGATGGTACTCGATGGATAAATAAATAAATAAATAGAATAATGTTTCTTGCATCCTCCAAGCCCTTTTAACTTAGATTTCCATTTAAAAATATAAAATCATTCAACACTTATTTTAGGTATATTTAAGGCTATTATCACGGGACTGGACGACGCTGGGCAGGTCAACTGAGTAGTTAATAAAACAAATATTAAAGCCTGGTGCAGTAGAACTCAACGAAAGCGATTCAGCTCATGCTTGTCCATGGTAAAAGCCTGGCAGGTAGGGGCCTGGTCAGCGGTCTAAAAAAAATGAGATCCGTCGCAGGTAGTGTCGCCAGGTCCAGAATGACACAAAAGCGCGGGACAGATAAATGGAAAAAGCGGGACATACAAATATAACACAGGTCAGGTGTTTTATTTTATTTATTTTTTATTTTTATTAATCACATTAACACATTGACCGCTATTGCACACGATTATTACATGTTGATAATATTATTGTATTATTATGCAGCTTATTTCACTGGGAAAAAATATTTTTGTCGAATAAATTTCAGTAATTTTTCAGTAAAATAATCTGTACTATATCCCTTACAATTTGTACTATTAGTCCATTATAAGAGAAACCATAGAGATTGTAACACGTAAAAATACAATATGTAACGATGCAGCATCATTTAACTTACCAAAATTGTGGTTCGAGTTACTCCATTGGTTACAAATATGGAAATAAACATCCAAGTAAAAATTAAAAAATAACGTGCGTAATTTGAAAAAGTACGTGAAAAATTAAATGATGGCGTTTCAAATAACTTCATAGACCGTGCAATTAAAGAATATTCCTATTTGTTTTGATAATGGTAGCCGAAACATGTCAGCAGTATAATAAAACTTATTTTACTGTTTTTATTTTATGCTTTTTAGCAAGAAGTACTAGTGGAACCCGTGTGAGGATTTCGCACTGCAATCCAAAACTACATTGATACAAATGTCACAAACGCACTGGATTTTCTTTTTGGCACCAAAATGGCGATTTTTTGCCTGGCGGGGTAACATGGTGACTTCTTGCTTTCTATTGCAACTTGGTATTTTATAATAAAATGAAATGTGTTTGTAAATAAATTAAAAATAAAATAATATAAAAATAATTAATAAATAAAATTAAAATATGTGTAATAAAATTAAATGTGTGTATTTTAAAGTAAAATTATAATACAATTTTATTATAAAATAAAACTAACATGTTTTCGCAAACTAGGCGTAACAGGTATCCAAAAATGGGGTTTTCTCGCCAAAATAGCACCACAAAAAAATTGTGCCAACCCCGTTGCGACTGCTATATCTGTTCCCTAACATTAATTAGTCAAGTCAGAATATCAGCTCATTTATTCCATCAAACTTACAAAAAGGCACGCGCAAGAAAAAAAAATTAATATTAACAATCGTATTTTAACTGCATCGAAAAAAAAAAAAAAAAAAAAAACATGGGACAATCCATGGTGTCTTTTTCTCCTAAATATTGCAATTTCAATTTTGCTTTTTAATCATATATATAGAAAAAACACGTGCAGAGATATCACACTCTATCTTTTCTGTGCTATTTATTTTTTTATAATCATTGTTGAGCATGATATAATCCGGAATTTTATTTTTGTGGCAACACTAATTTGAAGAAAACCTTTCATTCCATTTATGAAAACAATGCCGAATTAATATTTAATTATCAGCAAATTTTAATCAAAAAACATGTTTTAACGAAATGTTAAGTGTGCTATGTCAGAAGCCTATTCAAAATCCTTTCATATGGTATCTCAACCGTCGTTCTGCATTTCGTATTTTCTTAGAAAAAGGGATGTTGACAGGAGAAATAATATGTATGATAAATATTCATATTTATTGCTAATTGTATTGACATTTTCTGTCCTGTTATTTTCAGTTATTTTTTTCTGCAATATTCCGTCATTTGATTGCCAAGAGACTATTCTTCCTGATTAAATTCTATTCACTTTAATAAAAAAAATAGTAAACATCTCCTTAGTTTACAACCAGTATGCAAATTTAAATTTGTTGTAATTAAAATGAAATGTGATTTGAAAACGACATGATTCGGGAGTTGTAAAAGATCTCTGAATGTCAGTTATTCAACACAGAATTAAAGCAGATAAAAGGAACAACTTCCTGCAACAGGATTCGCTATTCATGTTTTAACCTTAAAAAACGTGATTGATGTTAGAAATTCAGACCTTGAATATAATGGGTTTTCAAAAGCGACGCTTTCTAAAAGAAATTTGAAAAAATATGAATAATTCTTGAAATATATATATAATGATATTTCATGCTGTGCGCCATGTGGTCGTATTGGTATAAATGTAGACCTTGTGATGTTTAAGGAATTTTTGATAATTATTGTGAGTAAGATATTTTATCTATTCTTTACAAGTTTTTTATTTCCAATTTTACTATTTCCAATTGTTTTCTGGTAATAATACAGTATACCTGGATGAATATACTGATCTTAGCATAAATGCCAGTATATTTATGAAATACTGTATTATTTTTAAAACACATGTGGATACATCCAGGCTGATGATTATATCTACACGTGTTTTTTCATATCCAATTCTAATTTAAATCTCTTGTTATCCAATTTTCCATTATATTTAGTTCATATTTCATTTCAAAATCCATTTGTATTCACTTGATATCAACTTCAAATTATTAACATTTTATGGTTTATTATATATTTTTTCTCTCTCTCTCTCTCTTTTTTTTTAAAAATATTTTTCATATTTTCAGTATTTTTGGCCAATTACCATTGAAGCAAATGCTATGGTAATATTATGATTGCACTTGTTAATTTATTAACTATGTGGTATTCTATCTTCACTTTATTACTAATTATCTCTTAGGAGATTTAATTAGAATGTTACAAGAACTTGATATGTTTTTTGAAATTCAAAGATATTATATATATATATATATATATATATATACATAAATTTATCATTTTATTAAAAATAGCTCATGAAAAAGAACAAAAATAATACTTCCTTATTCTATATAATATTAATAATTTTAGCGTAATTAATGCAAATGTAGAATAGGGTGGTGCGAAAAAATCGAAAATCTGTTTCTGCTTCGCTAGCGCGGAAAAGTTGCTTTTGCCATCGATAAGAAGAATAAAAAAGATTTTTGAATTCTAATATTATCTTCCGATCGCGTATACAGCCTAAAATTTCCAAAAATTAACGAATTTGTAAGTTTTTTCGTAAAAAGAAAAAATAATTACAGTAATACATCCACCCGCTATAGCGTGAATAAGTTGCCTGCGGCATTCTTAAAAAATATTTTAAATATTTTTGAAATAGAATATCTTCCAATCGCCGTATAAAAAATGTCGAATTTCAAGATTTTTTTGTGTTAAAAAAAAAAATAATTCCAGTAATATTTTCATCACTAGATTCGTTTCGAAAATTTGCTTATCTAGACAGGTAAAGTCAGTCTAGTACGTAATATATTTTTAAAAAATGAAAAACTTTTTGAAGATTTATCAGTCGTTTAAGGTGGTTCTCAAATCCCATACTCAAAAACGCGAAACTTTCTGACACATTTTCTGACTCATTTTTAAAAGTAAAGGCATAAAATTGTCCGTCTATTTAAGCGATTTGGAATCAAAATATGTTTTCCATTTTTTGATAAATAAATTATTTATCGAGTTATAACCGATTCTTTTCACGTGACGACAAGTTTTTCCTCTTTCTGGGGGTGCCGAGTCGGGAATTCAGTTCAAAACGCCGATTTTGAGACTATTTTCTGAAGGATATTTCATGCGTTTCTGACCAAAAATGAATTCAGAAATGTGTCAGAAAGTAGTTCTTTTGAATTTGAGGACAGACTTAATAAACAAAAACAACATAACAAAAATCGAATCTAAATAAATGAAATGAAATTGGAAATTCTTTTCCTAATTTGTTTACTATTCTACTTAATTTACTATTCAACTTTCATTAAAATAAAGATTTCCTTTGATGCGACGTTACTGAAAACATTAAATAATATGTCATTGTTCATTATAAAAGCGAGATTATTGTACACAAAACACACTCAAACAAAAAAAACTTCCTGAAAAAGAAAAGAGAAAAATACCGCATTTTAACCCTGAAAAACGGCGACCGGTCCCGTCCATTGACTAGTAATATAAATGGACAGCGGACTCCTTTCTTTTCTTCCGACAGACTTGAAGAAAATATCTTTCACCTTTCATCGCCAAAAAAAAAGGCGAAAGGGTGCCGCTTTCTGGCGGTAATCCTTTTCTTGGCAACTTTCTGTTTCCGCAAGTGAAAAATCTCTCTTTCTTCTCGGGAGCTGTGGAATTTCCGTGACAGTTTGGCGCGAAAAAAGCCCTGTTTGGCATAATATTTTCCCTCCACACCTGCTGGAGGAAAGGACATATTTTCTTCAAGAAAGGGTTGCTGGTCCGCTGTCTATTTATATTTCTAGTCAATGGTCCCGTCCTCAACTCTGGAGAATCGATAAAGACTTAAGATGAAATAAAGAGTAATGGCAACACGGAGCAGAAGCTTCCGTTTCGAATGCAAAAGTAACATTAAACCTGTTAAAACGGAAACCTGTCTGTAATGAAAATCTTTTTTAAAATGAAAATTGCCCCCCCTTTTTTTTCCATTGTAGAACCAGGCATCGCCCGTCTATTACAACAGTTTAATGAAGTGCAATTAAACCTGTTGAGACAGAACATGTCTATAACGGAAGCTTTTATAGAAAGAAAACTGATTTTTTTTTTTTCGATATCGCAAAATTAAGGCTTTGAACGAAAAGTGATAATTTCTTTTCGGGGTCGTAGACCCGGGTTCCGCCCGTCAATCCAACATTTTAAAGAAGTAGGCAAAACGTGTTAAGCTGGAAAGTGTCTATGACGGAAACCTGCATAAAACGAAAAATAATAATTGTTATTATTTATTTGAAAAATTAATGTATATGGCACTGAGGTTCCCATCACTAGATTCGTTTTGAAAATCCGCTTATCTATAGAAAGGTAAAGTCAGGCTAGTACGTACATATATTTTTCAAAAAATTAAAAACTTTTTTGAAAATTTATCAGTTTTTTAATAAATAATTAAAATAATTAACAAAAATTGAATCTAAATAAATTAAATGAGATTGGAACTTTTTTTTCTAATTTGTTTATTATTCTGTATGTTTTACTATTTTGTTTTACTATATTTTGTTTTGCTATTATTATTACTATTATTATTACTATTATATTATTATTATTATTATTATTATTATTATTATTATTATTATTATTATTATTGTTGTTGTTGTTGTTGTTGTTGTTGTTGTTGTTGTTGTTGTTGTTTTTTACTATTATTATTGCTATTATTATTAATATTATTTTACTGTTATATTTGTTTTACTATTATTATTACTATTATTATTACTATTATTATTACTATTATTATTAATATTATTTTACTATTATTATTACTATTATTATTACTATTATATTTGTTTTACTATTATTATGCTATTTTACTACAATTGATTTACTATTTCTGTGTTTGTTTTACTATTCTGTATTTATTTACTTCTGTATTTAATTCACTATTCAAATCTCATTAAAATAAAGATTTCCTTTGACGCGGCGTTACTGAAAACATTAAATAATCTGTCATTGTTCATTACAGAAGCGAGAGTCCCATACTATGCACAAATCACACGCAAACAAAAGGAACTTCCTGAAAAAAGGAGAAAAATTCCGCGTTTTAACCCTGAAAAACGGCGACCGTGGTTGGATTGGAGGTCCCGTCCTCGACTCTGGAGAATCGATAAAGATTTAAGCCGAAATAAAGAGTAAATAGAAACACGGAGCGGAAGTTTCTGTTTCGGATGCAATAACACGCTTGGAGGATTCAGGAACTTTAAATGCACTTTACTTTTCTCTTTATTTTCTCTTAAATGTATTTGTTATAGTGTGACAAATGCTGATGAATATTGTATAGTTCTGTACAGTTATAAGTTCCGCGGATCTAAACAGGGTCGACTTTCTTTTTAACCCTTTCAGGGACAAGTATTTGTGTTTATAATGTTGAATTCCCACCAGAATTTTCGGAAAACTTTATTTGGAAATAAGAAAAGGCAATTTTATAGCTATTTTTCATCAAAGTTATGAAATGAAAAAAATTATTAAAAAATTCTGGTACTAATCTTAATTAAAATGAAGTACGATAAAATACATCCCACCTCCCCTCAAAATGTTAAAGTGGCCCGGATGAAAAAAATAGTTTCAGGAGGGCATAAATTATCTTCAAAGATTTAAAAAACATATTTTAATTTCTTTGTAAGTCCATATAAGCATAGGAACACAATACTTCCGGCATTATGCTTATGGACTATATTAATGTGACGTCACAGTGGGAATCACGTGACCTAAAAGTAGTGGCTAGCGCGTTTGTTTATATACTGCATCGCTTGATGCAGCATAAATAAAGGTAAATGCATGCGTAGAATACTTTATATTAATTTTGCACAAATTACTATTCAATAAATAAATATTAGAAAATCCATACAAACTAATTAATTAAAATTAACAATTTTTATTTTTTAAATAAAATGGAAAATGTGCATGAATTGCATTAAAATAGAGAAAATAAATCATGTATAACCTATACCTGTTCCTGAAAAGGTCTAAAATTCGATAAAAAGATAAAATATAAGCGTAAATTTTCTAAACACGATGCTTTTCAATGGCGCGCCAAATGTTATTCCCAAGCAGTCGACTTTTTATAGTCTCAAACCCAAAGGAAGAACATTGTCTGTTAGGACCCTCAACGAGATTAAGATATCTTCTAAAGCCTTTTCGGGTTAGTTTGGCTTTTTAAAAATTTTGCACTGTGGACTCTGAACTTTAAGAAAACTATTAATAAAGCAATATATTTTTTTTAATTAAAATTCTGAAAGTAATTTAGCCCCCCCCCCCCCCCCACACACACACACACAAATTTTCTTGCATCTGTGCTTCTTTAAAGAAAATACCATAAATGCATTCTGAAACATCGAAAATTTTTTATCTCAAGAACTAATGCACGAAATTTAATAAAACTTTATATTCAGTTAGTCCTTGATATAAATGGGTACTGATTAGTTTTTGGTGAAAATCGCCCGACAGGTGGCGCTGTTATGCTGTATTTTTCGCGTTTTCCGCAATAGCTATATCTTAAGAACTAATGCACTTATTTTCATCAAACTTCAGATTCACTTAGACGTTGACATAACTACACGGTGATTACGTTTTGGTGTAGATATCCCAACAGGTGGCGCTGTTATATAACTTTTTCCATTATTTTTACGATAGCTATATATCAAGAACGAATGCACGGAATTTCATCAAACTTCAGATTCTGTTAGACCTTCATATAAATAAATGCTGCTTACGTTTTGATGTAAATAGCCCCACAGGTGGCGCTGCTATGCTACTTTTTTTCAGTATTATCACGATAACTATATCTCAAGAAGTAATGCACGGATTTTCATCAAACTTCAGATTCAGTTAGACGTTGACATAAGTTGTTATTGATTAGGTTTTGATCTAAATCTCCCAAAAAGTGGCGCTGCTATGCTGTATTTTGCAGGATTTACACGATTTTAGCAATAGTCATATCTCAAGAACTAATGCACGGAATGTAATAAAACTTTTAGATTCAGTTAGACCTTGATATAAATTGGAGCTGATTCATTTTAGTGTATGCAAAATCTGTGTGAGATAGAAGAAAGTTTTGGGATTGACACATCCGACTAGCTTACTTTTTGCAGATATGCAGGTAATGTAAATTGTAAAAGTGTTCAAAATAAAGTAGGGATTAAGATTCTGTAGATGAAATAGTCCTGGCATTATTTTTCAAATAATTACACTTTTTAAATTTTTATATGGCCGCTGGGTCTTATAAGTTATATTTAGAAAAAAATTTTGCATACTCTGATCAATACATCAGTATTCCATGCTTCTACAACCAAAACTCACCGGATAATGAAACTTTGACTTTAATGAAAATTTGGAACTTTCTGGCACTACAACAGCGTTTTTATCTGCTTTCAGTGCCGGAAACCACCAAAATATCTTAAAATTCAAAGTCTCATCTGTTTTGATCGTAAAAGAATGGAATTTTTAGTGTTGTGCTGATCGGAGAATGGGTAGAGTTTTTCTAATTATAACTTACAGGGGGTAACGCATAAAAATTTGAAAAGTGTATTTTTTTTTTAAATTAATGGCAAGGAGGGAATCAACAATATCGTAATTACCACCTTATTTCGAATACTTTTGCAATAGATATTGTCTCCATATCTCTAATGTAAAAAAATTATAGCGCGTTTCAATCTTGTTAGACACCTTGTATATAGGAAGGAGGTCCCGATTGAACACTCGTCTCACTTTGCGTTGATCGGACTTCACCCATACCAGACATTTTGCACCTACGCATGGGCTTGGGCACAAAATTTTTTGGGGAAAACTATTTTGTACAAGGGTAAAAAAATAATGTATTTTAATTTTGTTGGGGACCTCTATAAGCACAGCGCTCGAGATCATAGCACTCGCTACTTAACTTTCTTTTGATCGGCTCTGCATCTGAGATGGGTATGATAACGCCATATACACTAAAAACACCAACGTTTAACACACAATATCAAACTATAGTACAATGAACAGACGTACGTTTCGTGAGTAACTTGGACTCACATCCTCAGTGTCAATAAAATAAAATTAAACATTATCGTATCTCCCCAAAGACATGAAATTGAATCGAGAAACCCAAATGAAAACAACAACACACCAATAGTGAATCACTTCCGTCTTAATCTCATTAGTGGCTCGTGCGTGATGAGTTTTTCGGTGTGTTGTTGTTTTCATTTGGGTTTCTCGATTCAATTTTATGTCTTTTGGGGGATAAAATAATGTTTTATTTTATTTTATTGACACTGAGGATGTGAGCCCAAGTTACTCACGAAACGTACGTCTGTCCATGTCCATTGTACTATAGTTTGATATTGTGTGTTAAACGTTGGTGTTTTTAGTGTATATTTATCCACACAAGATTTTCTTCATAATGATAACGCCATCTCTAGGTGCAATGCACGCTCCATTGTGCCTAAGAATTTGATAAAATTAAGTTTTTAAAAATACTATTTATTATTATTATTATTAGAACAATGTTTTTTCTCAACCAAGGAAGGATTTTTTATGTTTTTTCTCAACCGAGGAAGGGTTTTTTATGTTTTTTCTCAACCGACTTACCAACTATGTTTGATCGTTCTCTACCTAATGAAAATTCTGCATGCCACCCACTCTCAATCGTGCAGGTATTTAACCTCTTGCGACCCGAAGTTAAAATAATAGTTCAAATACTCAACAAAATGACAATGAGTACAAACAAAATGACATCATTAGGTGACAAAAAATATTTTTTTCTGAAATGTATTGTGTTAGGGGGCTTGTAATTTAGGTTCACAAATATTAATCTAAACTTACTAGCCCCCAAAATATCATTTTAATTATTAATGACCTAAATTTACACAAAAAAATTAACAGCTTTAAATAAGTGAATAATCTACAATTTATAAAAAATTTACATTGCAAAGTTTTTAAGTTAAAGAATTATGGAATATATGTATACTTTCTTGGCTGCTCTCTCTCGGAGGAATTTTGAAAACTCGGGTTAAAATAACATTTATTTTATAAGGAAATTGGCATCGGTGCTGCCATTTTCTAGTTTCATTTAAAAACAAAACCATTTAGCTATATATAGAAGGGAAGTTAAAATATAAAAATATCAATCACTTTAGTTTTTATGAAGAAAAGAAACTAGGTACCCATTTGGGTACCCAGGTTTTAAGAGGTTAAATCAAACTCCGAGCTGATTCATCGAGATTTATGTTTCAGTTTTTGGATTCATTCATGCTGCCAGAATGAAAATCAGTTTCCAACCTGACATCATACTTCCTTTATAATGCAAGTAAATAAACATATTGTCATTTAAATACTACTCAACCCCTATTATTCGACCTTGCAGTCTGACATTGTCACCTACAAACACACATAAAAAAAAGCATTTTTCGCTTTTCTCGACAAAGCGAACGACTGAATGAAAACAGAAAATAACATAATAAAACCGTTGAAATGCTAAACGGAGAAAAAAAAAGAGAGAACGAATGAAGTGCACAAGTGTTGTTCGACAATAAAATAATAGAAATGAAAACGAAATTACGTGTTTTGTTCCGGTAATCACGATCAAGTCTAGCCAACGTTAATAACAAAAGAAAGTTAAAGAGTCTCTGCTAAGTGATAAACACATAAAACATTTCGAAGCCAGATTTTCTATACTTTGTTGTTGTTCCGGCTTAGATTCATAAACTGGCTCTAGAGTACAGTGCAATGAAGACAGTCATTTGCTTAAGTTTTAGGTTTATAGGTGATTATTTATGTGAAATAACCAGTGGTGTAGTGCTATGAAAAAAAGTTTAAAATTGTACGTCAAACGCGATAAATGAGGTGCGTTCGTACTATAGCTAAGTTATATAAATATTCAGATCTTGATGATTTTTAATTCTGTGAAATGAATTATATCGTCTGCAGATTAATTTCTGTCATAAAATAAGTATCTCGGTCACTTCACGATTAAACCTCGGAAGCTACTATAACAAGAAAGCGCCGATTTCTTTTTTTTTAAATTCAAATTTCTTAATAAATGTTTTTATTAATATTTTCTAAAGCTTTGATTCGACTTTCATAACATTTGAAATGTCTCGACAAAATTCTGCAAAGATAATATATCTTAAATTTCCAACCATTCGGTTGGATAGTTTTTGCTTTGTTATATGCGGACGGACGGACCAGACAGACGGACGGACCAGACGACGACAATAGGTGCTAAGTATTTATATAATTACGAACGCACCTAAAAAGTGGGGAGACGCTCATAGTCCCCAACATAGGGTCTGAATAGTAGAACAATAAAATTGGGAATTCAGTAACGCTAATTCACGCAACGAGATTTTCGTTAAAATTTGTTTTGAAGTTTACGTAAGCTAGAGTAAGAAGCGATAGACAGACAGACGATCCGGAATCCTAAACATTTTTTAACTTCCTTGGAAAGTATTAAAAATCAGTGATTTATTTCTTAAAATTGTTATTATTTAACTGCTTATCCTTTAAAAAATATTAATACGTTTCAAAAGCCTACGTCCTGTCGTGCCTCTAGCGTTCCCCTGAAAATAAAAAGTAAGGGGACGTTTGAAATAAAATAAAAAAGTCGGGGGACGCCGTAATACCGCGACCCCATCGACTACACCACTGGAAATAACTAAATACTACAAATAATATAATAAAATCACTTGTTAACGTTAAACGCAAGATGTAATTAATGCTTAAAGTGGTAAAAATATTAACAAAAAGGCTTTTAATATAGAGATGTCATGTTTCGTATAATCAAACGGCGACTTCTTCAAGATCGAAAATGGTAAATAAACTATTTTTGCGAAGTTTTTAAAATGATAAACATAAAACACGAGACCACGCGTACACTGAAAAAAAAAAAAAAAAAAAAAAAAAAAAAGTGTTGATTTTACAGTATAATACTGGCATCCCTGCTGCAAGTATTATACCGTAAAATTAACAGTAATAAACAGTAAAATAAGCAGTATGATAATTTATATATTAGATTAAGTTTCAAACACAAAATTTTATATTATTTTACATTAAAACACACTTTTTTTGTAACAAAACAAATAAATTTAAGGTTTGTAATCATTTAGTTATAATATTACATGTATAACAAAATAAAAATCTTAGTGGGGTCACATATGATCCCAGTGGTATTCAATGAAAGAGAAAAAAAACAGGTGGTATTTTATATTATTTTATATTAATATGTTATTTTATGATTTTATATTCTTTTTTATTAAAACACATGTTTTGTAACAAATCTAATACATTTAAGGTTTATAATCATTTAGTTATAATATTATATGTAACAAAATAAAAATCTTAGTGGGTTTCACATATGATCCCAGTGGTATTCAATGAAAAAAAAAAAAGTTGGTATTTTATATTATTTTATATCAGTATGTTATTTTATGATTTTGTATTATTTTATATTAAAAAACGTTTTTTTTTTTGTAACAAAACGAATAAATTTAAGGTTTATAATCATTTAGTTATAATATTACATGTAACAAAATAAAAACCTTAGTGGGGTTACATATGACCCCAGTGGTACTCAATGAAAGAGAAAAAAAAAGGTGGTATTTTATATTATTTTATATTAATATGTTATTTTATGATTTTATATTATTTTATATTAATATGTTATTTTATGATTTTATATTATTTTATATTAATATGTTATTTTACGATTTTTTATTATTTTTTATTAAAACACATGTTTTGTAACAAATCTAATAAATTTAAGGTTTATAATCATTTAGTTATAATATTACATGTAACAAAATAAAAATCTTAGTGGGGTCACATATGAGCCCAGTGGCACTCAATGAAAGAAAAAAAAGTTGGTATTTTATATTATTTTATATTATTATGTTATTTTATGATTTTTATATTATTATGTTATTTTATGATTTTTATATTATTTTATAGTATTATGCTATTTTATGATTTTTATATTATTTTATATTATTATGTTATTTTATGATTTTTATATTATTTTATATTATTATGTTATTTTATGATTTTTATATTATTTTATATTATTATGTTATTTTATGATTTTTATATTATTTTATATTATTATGTTATTTTATGATTTTATGATTTTTATATTATTTTATATTAAAACACGTTTTTTGTAACAAAACGAATAAATTTAAGGTTTATAATCATTTATTTATAGTATTACATGTAACAAAATAAAAATCTTAGTGGGGTTACATATGACCCCAGTGGTACTCAATGAAAGAAAAAAAGTTGGTATTTTATATTATTATGTTATTTTATGATTTTTATATTACTTTATATTAAAACACATTTTTTTTTTTTGTGACAAAACGAATAAATTTAAGGTTTATAATCATTTAGTTATAATATTACATGCAACAAAATAAAAATCTTAGTGGTGTCACATATGACCCCAGTGGTACTCAATGAAAGAAAAAAAAAAGATGTTTTATATTATTTTATATTATTATGTTATTTTTTGTTTTTCATATTCTTTTATATTAAAACACGCTTTTTGTAACAAAACGAATAAATTTAAGGTCTATAATCATTTAGTTATAATATTACATGTAATAAAATAAAAATCTTAGTGGGTCACATATGAGCCCACTGGTACTCAATGAAAGAAAAAAAAAGTTGGTATTTTATATTATTTTATATTATGACGTTATTTTGTGATTTTGCATTATTTTATATTGAAACACATTTTTTTTTTTTTTTAACAAAATGAATAAATTTAAAGTTTATATTCATTTAGTTATAATATTACATGTAAGAAAATAAAAATCTTAGTGGGGTCACATATGACCCCTGTAGTACTCAATGAAAGATAAAAAAAAAAAAAAGGTTGGTATTTTATATTATTTTATATCATTATGTTATTTTATGATTTTATATTATTGTATATTAAAACACGTTTTTATTTTATTTATTTTATCTATTTTATTTAATTAATTAATTTATTTATTTTTAACAAAATGAATAAATTTAAAGTTTATATTCATTTAGTTATAATATTGCATATAACAAAATAAAAATCCCAGTGGGGTCACATATGACCCCACTGAGTGTGTCCACACACCAGTGTCACTCGATAAAAGAAAAAAAAAAGTTGATATTTTATATTATATTATTTTATGATTTTATATTATTTTATATTAAAACACGTTTTTTCTAACAAAACGAATAAATTTAAGCTTTATAATTATTTAGTTATAATATTACATGTAACAAAATAAAAATCTTAGTGGGGTCACATACGACCCCAGTGGTACTCAATGAAAGAAAAAAAAAAGGTTTGTATTAGGAGGGTTAAGTAGGTTCCCTGCGTAATCCAATGATTAAAAGACATTGCCTGTATAACTGTTTTCCCCTTCGGAACACAATGATTGCCTGGAAGCGCGTGCTTTTAAACTCTTTTATTTAACTTAATATGTTTTTTGTATGTAAAGATGTAATTTTGTAATGTATTTTTCACTCACTTCCTAATGTGCTAGAATTATAAAAATTATGTACACAGGTGCGTGTTCGATGACAATATAACATTTTAATATTTTTAGAACCTAATTATAAATTAACTTTAAGGCGTTTTTACATTAAACGGATGAGAGCGATAAATAACCAAACATTCTTTATGGTTACAACTGTTTACGAGTTACAAAAACAATGGAGTCAATGATGCAGCGAACCACGCTCGCTGAAATACGCCAACTGGATGTGAAACTACAACAATGAGAAATTTTAAACACTAAAAAGTAGAAAATAAAAATAAAAATAAAGAGTATTAATTTTTTTAATTAAACTTTTATCAATTAATAGTTTAATATAAATTAAGCTATAGTTTAACATTATTTAAACTATGATTATACGCTGAGAAAACAAGTTAGAAATCCTGAATAAATAATTTATTTATTTCATTTTTTTCCCTTATGCTGTATCTTAAAAAAGAAACAGGGCAATATATATATATATATATATATATATATATATATATTTTTTTTTTTTTTTTTTTTTTTTTTAAGAAAGAAAATATCGATTCGAGCATTCGACCAAGAGTAAATTAAAACAGTGAATTACACAATAGAGGCCCATGCCTAATTAATGTAAACTGGAATTTTTTGGAATATGAATTGCAGTTATGGAATTAGGCATGATTTTTAAAGTAAACATTAAATGCTTATAAAAAAATGTGTGTGTGTGTTTTATGAAACTATTTTTAATTTTATACTTATTTTTCTGTTAAGGATTACTTTCAAATTTTAAAAAATGTGGATAGTGGTGAATTTTTTGATTACTTTTGAAGTTAGTATTACTAGTGAAAATTGACTTTTTTTTTTTTTTTTTTTTTTTTTTTTTTTTTTGCTGTAATTACTTTTTTGTGCATTTTGATAAAACCGCCTGCATAATCGACTAAAAAATTAACTTTTCTTACTTTTATTATTTTTTTTCAAATATTTTGACTTATCAGAAAAATAAATATCTCAAAATTTTTAATAGACTACAATAACATCTATGAACAAGGCGTTACGTATGAATTACGTCGAAAAGATTTTTAAAATTTTAATTTCAAAAATTTTGACGGCTATTTTTTAGTTTTTATTTTTTTATACTACACTTACAAAATTAATTGTTTAATTTTTTTAAATATCGGAGGGCGAAATTTTATTATTATTGCTCTTTTTTTTTTTTTCAGATATACTTATAAAGTTATTATCTAAAAAAATATTACAGGATATGGTAAGATTTAGATGTCGCATACATGTATACATAGTATATAAAGAAGAAAAAAAACCTTTGAAACTGAAAATTTTAAAATTGGTGTGTGGGGGTTAATTTTTCCCCCTTTACTTTTATTCTTGTTACTATCTCATATTTTTTGATACACCTGTAAAATCAATGCCTCATAAATTATTTCAAGCTTTAGTAACAACTTATATCATGGCGCAGACAAGTATATATTAGGGAGGGAGGAACAACACGTCATTTTTGTGACGGACATACTAAAAGAGACGTCTGGAACTTTTATCGTCTGCACTAATAAGGCGCGCGTCGTCTGGAATTCTTTTTTCCTTCCTCCACCCCTTATAGACGTCCCATCCGCACACACGCACGAGTATAGAGCACAGACATAGTCTAGAGAACTTGCTACTTTGTTTACGGAAATTCGGTCGTCCGGAATATGCTATTTAAAATGCAGACGATTTTAATGTGTTTGTTAGCCAAGCCTTTAGAACAAAATAGAAAGAGGGGCGAAGAGGGAAGCGCAGAGGGATGTGCACCCACCTAAGCGGCAATCGACCAAGTCTGTGTCTATCACGTGACGCAGGCTTAGAGAATTTAGTCGGAGAATTGTTACAATGTTTCGATAGAGAAACAAAAAAATACAGGAGTCTGGAAAAATCAAGGTCAAGGTTAAAGGTAAAGGTTGTATAATTAGAAAAAGCACACGTGTCGAGGATATTGCAGCATTATAATAAAAATATACCCCCCCCCTTTTTTTTTAACCTTTGCAATTGAAATGTATATCTAAAGTTTTATAATAAAAATTTCATTCAATTTTAAAACTCAAATAGAAATTTAGAATTAAACAATCTAAAAGAAACCCGGAAATAAATGAAACAAGAACGAAAATTCATACGTCAGGCATAGAATATGAAACACTTTCCAACACTAACTGAATATTATTAAGAAAATGTATTGTTTCATACAATGAAATGAGATATCTAAATAAGCAATTTAAATAAAATGCACTGAAAACGATTTTTCCCCTTTCCTATAATGTAACGGATTTCTCTTGTGCATCTCTACAAACGAACTATAAATGCTAAACACTTCGTTTTCAATAGCGAATATTATATAGTGAATCTCGATACATCATATAAAAAAATTATGTTTTAATGTCTTATGTCTCTTTTATTATTTACACAGAAAAAAATAAAACCCAATTTGGGTCGAAAGATTCTTGTGCCCAAATTGGGTCATGCCTGTCTTGGTTACAACTGTGTATCCATTTTGGGCACTGTTAAATACCCATTTTAAAAAAATAATAACCAAAACAGGCATGGCCCAATTTGGGCACATACCTAAGAATCTTTCGACCCAAATTTGGTTTTATTTTTTTCTGTGTAGAAGTTTGCCAATCTTAGTATATTTACGCGTGTCAGAGTGCGAACAGACAGACAGACAGATAAGCATACCGAATTAATAAACACATTTAAACGATTATTAAATGATAACTTTAAAACTTAAAAAAAAAAAAAAAAAAAAGAGAGAGAGAGAGAGAGAGAAATATAAACAAAGTATATGTAGGAGACTTTCGAAAACTAGACATATTGGTACTTATTTTCAAATATCTTTTAGATTGGAAAAATCTAAATTTCTATTTAAATTTTAAAATTGAATAAAATGTTTAATTAAAAATTCTTATGATGTATATTTCAACTACAAGGGGAAAAGACGAATTATTATTATTATTATTATTATTATTATTATTATTATTATTATTATTAATTGTTAATTATTATTATTATTATTATTATTATTATTATTATTATTATTATTATTATTATTATTATTATTATTATTATTATTATTATTATTATTATTATTATTATTATTATTATGATTAATTGTTAATTATTATTATTATTATTATTATTATTATTATTATTATTATTATTAATTGTTTATTATTATTATTATTATTATTATTATTATTATTATTATTATTATTATTATTATTATTATTATTATTATTATTATTATTTGCAGTAGTAGTATTATTAACTATTCGAATTAATTATTTGTATTAATTATTAATTGTTTATTATTATTATTATTATTATTATTATTATCATTATTATTATTTGCAGTAGTAGTAGTATTAATTATTCGTATTAATTATTAGTATTAATTGTTTATTATTATTGTTATTATTATTATTATTATAAAAAATATTATTAATTGGTAATTATTATTATTATTATTATTATTATTATTTGCAGTAGTAGTAGTATTAATTATTCGTATTAATTATTATTACTATTATTATTATTATTATTAGTAATTATTAGTATTAATTAGTATTAGTATTAATTATTATTAATAATTAATATTATTAATTTAAACAATAATTAACACATAGTAATAACATTAAAAACAATTATTATTATTATTAATTATTATTAATTATTATCATTATTAATTGTTGTTGTTGCTGCTGTTGTAGTTGTTTGTTAGTTTCTCTTTTGAAACACTCTAACACTTTTTTGATCTGAGTATTGCAAATGATTGTAAAAAAAAATATAATTACTAAAAATACTAATAACTCTTAGTTTCTAATTTCTGTATATTAATAAATGATTTTTACTAAAACTGAATTATTACTAATTGATAATTTTAAAACTGAAAGAGAGAGAAATATACCCATATTCCACGTGTAAAACTACTGTAAAATAAACATATTGTTATTTATTTTCGAACCTATTTTAAATTGTATTATTCTGAATTTCTATTTAAATTTTAAAATTGGATGAAATGTCATTATAAAATCTTATGAAATGTATTTAAATTACATGGGGGGGGGGGAGGAATATTTTTATTCTATTGCTGCAATATCGTGCTTTTCTAATTATAGAAACTTTACCTCTAACCTTAACGTTGATTTTTCCAGCCTCCCTTATTTTTTCTCTTTTGAAATATTGCAACAATTTTTACTTTTTAAATCTGAATTTGTGTGTTTGTATACGACGAATACTGATTTTTTTGCTTTAATGAAAGGTAATTATTGATACTAAATTATAATTTTAAAGCTGAAAACATAGGTAATTATTTTAGAACGGAGTTTGTTTAAATGAAAGGTAAAATTACATATTGAATGCCGTCGAAATCAAAACATTTGTTTAACTATCCCTTATGTAACACCATATTATATCTAAAACAAATAATTTTAAACCTGAAAAATGTAGAAATATTGTGTTCATTTCTTCCCTCGTATCCTTTTTTAAATCTCTTTTAGATTCTAGAATTATAAGTTTCCATTTGAATTTTAACTTGAATAAAATTTATTTAATGTAATAACTGGAAACATGTTGAATTATTTTTCAGTAGAATTTGTTTAAGTAATAGGTAACATTACATATAGAACACTTTCGAAATCCAAACACTTTTTGAACTGTCCCATATGCAATACTGTATTTTATTTAAAACAAACAATTTAAAAACAGAAAAATATAGAAATATTTTTTTTCACTCCCTCCTTTTTTTTTTTTTTTTTTTTTTTCTTTTCCGAATTTCTTTCACATTGTATAATTCTAACTTTCTATTTGAGTTTTTTAAGTTTAATAAAATTTCTTTAATGAAATAGCTAGAAACATGGGGAATTATTTTTCAGTAGAATTTGATTAAGTAATATGTAACATTACATATAGAACACTTTCGGAATCAAAAATTTTTTTGAATTGTTCCATATGTAATACTGTATTTTATGTAAAACAAACAATTTAAAAACTGAAAAATATAGAAATATTGTTTTTACTGCCTCCCATTTTTTTTCTTTTGCTTTTCCGAATCGCTTTCAGATTGTATAATTCTAACTTTCTATTTGAGTTTTTTTAAGTTTAATAAAATTTATTTAATGAAATAGCTGGAAACATCAATTATTTTTCAGCAGAATTTGTTTAAGTAATAGGTAACGTTACATATAGTACACTTTCGAAATCCAAACACTTTTTGAATTGTCCCATATGAAATACTGTATTTTATTTAACCCCTTCGGCCCTGACGTCCTACTAATAGGACATATATTTTCTTATTATTTTGTCTTAAACATTATTTTTATTAATTCCAGCACCTAATAGTGATAGTATGAGTCTCTACATTTCCTATTATGACTTCACTTATGTTTAGCATTTAGTAATAATAATAATAATAATAATTTTCATAATTATTAGCAAGCCGTTGGCGTTTCTTTTAATTAAAACATACGTTTCACTCTTTAAATTAAAATTTGAGAATCCTTTTCCGAATAGGTAATTTGTGATAAAAGATAAAAAATATTATTAAATTTTTATGCGTGTTTAATTTAGTTGTAATACGACATTTTCCAAACGTCTTCAAAAATTCTTCCTTAGACTATTGTTATATGAAAAACACACAAAATAACAACATTTGTGAGGTTTTGGTAAAGAACGCATTCGTTATCTTTCATTAAACCCTAACTTCTGTGATTCCGATAGCTATTTTTAATTTTGTTAGCATAACAGTAATTTTTTCCCCAAATTGAAAAAAAAATCAGGGCCGAAGGGGTTAAAACAAACAATTTAAAAACAGAAAAATATTGAAATATTGTTTTCACTCCCACCTTTTTTTTTTCTTTTGCTTTTCAGAATCTCTTTCAGCTTGTATATTTCTAACTTTCTATTTGAGTTTTTTAAGTTTAATAAAATTTCTTTAATGAAATAGCTGGAAACATGGGGAATTATTTTTCAGCAGAATTTGTTTAAGTAATAGGTAACATTACATATAGAACACTTTCGAAATCAAAATATTTTTTGAATTGTTCCATATGTAATACTGTATTTTATTTAAAACAAACAATTTAATAACAGAAAAATATAGAAATATTGTTTTTACTGCCTCCCATTTTTTTTCTTTTGCTTTTCCGAATCGCTTTCAGATTGTATAATTCTAACTTTCTATTTGAGTTTTGTAAGTTTAATAAAATTTCTTTAATGAAATAGCTGGAAACATGGGGAATTATTTTTCAGCAGAATTCGTTTAAGTAATAGGTAACATTACATATAGAACACTTTCTAAATTCAAACACTTTTTGAATTGTCCCATATGAAATACTGTATTTAATTTAAAACAAACAATTTAAAAACAGAAAAATATAGAAATATTGTTTTCACTCCCTCCCTTTTAGGTAGATTTCGTAAGAAATACTACCTATTACATTCTCACCTAAGTTGGAATTTTTGAAAAAATGTTGCAGATCTACGCCGATTATGACTCCCAGAACCCAAAACCACCCCCAGTTCAAAACTTTATCTGTCTATCTATCTATCTATCTATCTATCTATCTATCTATCTATGTCACTTTTTTATGGACACGATAACTAGAAAAATTCGGCATAGATCTTTTCCAAACTGATACGTAAAATCTCGGTCAAGTTCGTTAATGGGCAAAATCGAACCAGGGGGGGGGGAGGGGGAATGGGGGGGGGGCTTTTTGTGAAAACAGAAAAAACCCCACAATTTCTTAATTATGGTACGTATCGAATCCGTTTACAGTTATTATTACTTCTAGGAAAAGGGCCGAAAATTTATGTATGACAGATTTTTGATATCATTAAAATATCATTAAAAATGGCCCCAAGGGGGGTGGGGAAGGGGTGTTTTAGAAGAAAAAAATCATATCTTCGTCAATTCACAAGATATCAAATCCGCTTGAATTTATTATTAATCCTCTTAATATTATCTAAAACTTTTATATTGACAAATTTTTTATAGGACCAACACTTATAGCAAAAAAGAAAATAAAAACAAAAAAATCCCTGCCGGCTCTGCCTGCAAACAAGTTAGGTTTCGAAGTGAGCTGTTCCCATCTGCCGTATCATGGCAAAAAGGTCATTTCTTTCGCAATTCCCAACAAACAGGCGCCACACGGTCTGCATCTTCGAAATCTTCCTGTGCCTGTAGGCCGAGCCGTCAGGGATTTTTTCTTTTGCTTTTCCGAATCTCTTTCAGATTGTATAATTCTAACTTTCTATTTGAGTTTTTCAAGTTTAATAAAATTTCTTTAATGAAATAGCTGAAAACATGGGGAATTATTTTTCAACAGAATTTGTTTAAGTAATAGGTAACATTACATATAGAACACTTTCGAAAGCAAAACAATTTTTGAGCTTTTCCATATGTAGTAATTTAATACTATATTATATTTAAAACTGAAAAATCTAGAAATATTGTTTTCAGACACCCCCTCCCCCCCTTTCCGGTTTGTTTTTTCGTATCTCTTTTTAAATTGTATAATTCTAAATTTTTATTTGAGTTTTAACTTAAATAGAAAATTTTTAATGAAATAACTGAAAACAAGGCGAATTACTTTAGAGCAGAATTTGTTTAAGTAAAGAGAACCACTGCATAATAACTTCGAAATCAAAGCCTTTTTTAAAACTATCCTATATGTAATAGTTAAAATAAATAAAAAACTGAAACATGTAAAAAATATTGATTTAGATCCCACCCTTTTTAATTTTTTTTTTAAAATCGCTTTCAGATAGTATAATTCTAAATTTATATTTGAGTTTTAACTTTAATAAAATTTCTTTAATGAAATAACGGAAAACATGGAGGATTATTTTAGAACAGAATTTGTTTACGTAAAATGTAATATTACGTATGGAGCACCTTCGAAATCAAAACATTTTTGGACTGTCCCATATGTAACTATATTATATTTAAAACAAACAATTTGAAAACTGAAAAATGTAGATATGTTGTTTTTACCCCCTCCCCTTTCTTTTTTTCTTTTCTTTTTTCCTTTTTTCTTTTTTTTTTTTTTCGTATCCTTTTTTAGATTGTATATTTCTAAATTTCTATTTGAGTTTTAACTTGATTTTTTTTTTTTTTTTTTTTTTTTTTTTTTTTTTTTTTTGATAAAGTAACTGGAAACATGGAGAGTTAATTTAGATAAGAATTTGTTTAAATAAAATGTAACTTCACAAAAGGTTAGGAATATCTTCGAAATCGAAATATTTTTTTAACTACTCCGTATTTTAATATATTTAAAACAAACAATTTGAAAACTGAAAAATGTAGATATGTTGTTTTCCCCCCCTCTCCTTTCTTTTTTTCTTTTTTTTTTTTTTTTTTTTTCGTATCCTTTTTTAGATTGTATATTTCTAAATTTCTATTTGAGTTTTAATTTTTTTTTTTTTTTTTTTTTTTTTTTAAATGAAGTAACTGGAAACATGGGGAGTTAATTTAGATAAGAATTTGTTTAAATAAAATGTAACTTCACAAAAGGTTAGGAATATCTTCGAAATCGAAACATTTTTTTAACTACCCCGTATTTTAATATATTTAAAACAAACAATTTGAAAACTGAAAAATGTAGATATGTTGTTTTCACCCCCTCTCCTTTCTTTTTTTTTTTTTTTTTTCCTTTTTTCTTTTTTTTTCGTATCCTTTTTCAGATTGTATATTTCTAAATTTCTATTTGAGTTTTAACTTGATTTTTTTTTTTTTTTTTTTAATGAAGTAACTGAAAACATGGGGAGTTAATTTAGATAAGAATTTGTTTAAATAAAATGTAACTTCACAAAATGTAAGGAATGTCTTCGAAATCGAAACATTTTTTTTAACTACCCCATATTTTAATATATTTAAAACTGAAAAATATAGAAACATAGTCTTCAGATTAGATAGTGATTTGAAAAGAAATTAAAAAAGGGTGGTGGTGGTGGTGTGTGTGTGTGTGTGGGGGGGGGGGGGCTGAGGACTATATTTCTATATTTTTCAGTTTTAAAATTATTTGTGTTAAATATATTAAAATATGGGGTAGTTAAAAAAATGTTTCGATTTCAAAGATATTCCTTACATTTCGTGAAGTTACATTTTATTTAAACAAATTCTGATCTAATTTAATTCCCCGTGTTTTCAGTTACTTCCTTAAAAAAAAAAAAAAAAAAAATCAAGTTAAAACTTAAATAGGAATTTAGAAATATACAATCTAAAAAGAGATACGAAAAAAAAAGGAAGAAGAGAAAAAAGGGGAAGGGGGTGGGGTTAAACAATATATCTACATTTTTAACTACCCCATATTTTAATATATTTAAAACAAATAATTATAAAACTGAAAAATATAGAAATATAGTCCTCAGCCCCTCCCCCTCCTCCCCCCCCCCCACCACCCTTTTCTAATTTCTTTTCAAATCTCTTTCAAATAGCAATAATTTTATATTTCTATATGAGTTTTAATTTCAATAAAACTGCTTTAATAAAATACATTTGCATTAGAGACGGGGAAAATATTGGTATATCTTTAATATAATGCTGCAATATCCTCCACACGTGTAGAAAGACTACACGTGTGAAGGCACACATGTGCTGCAATATCCTCCACACGTGTAGTTTTTCTAATTATACAGCCTTTATTGTATTTATACACCATACGTTACCTTTACCGTTTCTTAACCTTGGTTTTTACAGATTCTCTCTCTGTTTCTTCCGTTTGTAACGTTATAATAATTCTGATTGTTTAAATCTGAATATATTATATATTTGTACGGGATAAACATTAAAATTTGTACATTAATGAATGGTAATTACTGATACTAAATGATAATTTTAATACTGAAAACGAGGGGAATTATTTTAGAACATAATTTATTTTTATTACACATGAGATATTTTTTTCCATATGTACAGAGGCTGTTCGCACATTTTTTAGACAAATTTGATAAATGATTTTAAAAAATGGAATTATTTTAGTGGAAAACTTTCTTTCAACAACTTATTATTTGTGATTCATATTATTGTCTGATGCTTTCAAATTTATTCTTCTATCACGATGGCGCATTCAAACAAGCTGTGAATCAGAGGATACTTTTTTTTTTGTTTTCCGAAAAGAAATCTTCTTATTCGGAAGTTTACAATGATTGTAAAGCGCATAGTATAAAAATTTCTAAGTGAAAATAACATCAGTATTAATTGGAAAGAGCTATCCCGCAAATCAGTACTTATTCTTAGTAAAAAGACTCAAAATGAAAAAAAATAAAAATACATTAAAAAAAGAGCTCATTCAAGGCTGAAAACGAAGTTTCAGGTAAGGATTTATGATTGTCGCAAATTTATCTTACAATGGGAAAATAAAAATAAGAATACTGGACAAAAATGTTACAATCAATTCATTATATTATTAAGAGAATATGTTACATCCGATATTTACAGAGAAAATGCTATTTTCTTTATTTCAACGACTTTTAAAGGGTGAAACTGCATCAAAGCAAAGCTACCGCTCATGCTTCAAAAACTACCGCTGTATTCGTTGAAAACATTAAAAACTCACACAGGTATTGCATTTATACCGTTCAACATATTCCTAAGATGTCACCTGACGTTTCTCTTATGGTTTATTGGGCATTTGGTCTGCTGAAAAGATCTCTTTCAAGGCGCAAAACCACCACGATTGATCAAATCTGGAAAGTTTTTAAAGGGGCATGGGAAGCAATATCCCCGTAAATTTTACAAAAAAAAACCTTCTACCATCGAAAGCATTACGCAGAATTAGAATCAAAAAACAAGATTATCATATATATTATTTCAGAAAGCAATATTCATATTTTAAACGTTAAAAAAATAACGCCGAAATCGTCTAAAAAATGTGCGAACACCCTCTGTAATTATTACACTTTACTTAAAACAAATTATTTTAAAATTTTAAAATGCTGAAATATGGTTTTTAAGTTATTTCGCTTTTTTCTACTGTCTTTTAAATTGTATAACTCTAAAATATGTATTTGAATTTAAAAATTGAATACAATTATTATAAAATCTTGGGAAATATATTTCAATTAGAAAGGAGAAAATAGGTAAATTTTTATTCTAATGTTTAAATATCTTCAAGACGTGTACCTTTTCTAATTATACAATGTTTACCTAGATTTTTCTAGACTCCCGTATACACACACACACACACACACACACACACACACACACACACACACACACACACACACACACATATATATATATATTGTTTTCTCTCCGAAAATTGTAATAATTCTTACTTTTTTTTTAAATTTGAATAAAATATATTTGTATATATGATAAATACTGATAATATTAATAAATAATAGTTACTGTTTTTTGTATATTATTGAATGATAATTAATTGCTGACACTAAATGATAATTTTAAAGCTGGGAAAAAGATAAATATATATCACATGTGGGACACTATGGTGAATGATAATTAATTACTGATACTAAATGATAATTTTAAAACTGAGAAAAAGATAAATATATATCACATGTGGGACTCTGTTGTGAATAATAATTAATTACTGATACTAAATGATAATTTTAAAACTGAGAAAAAGAGAAATATATAGCACATGTGGGACACTATGGTGAATGATAATTAATTACTGATACTAAATGATAGTTTTAAGACTGAGAAAAAGAAAAATATATATGTTACACGTAGGGCACTTCCGAACACTTAGTCATTTTTAAGTCTTTCCAACATAGTCCGGTCTTCCTCGCTGGTGTAATATATATATATATATATATATATGTATGTATTACATATAAATTGATGATATATATATATATATATATATATATATATATATATATCATCAAAAACAACAACAACCGTTTTTAACCAACTGGATGTAGATCTCCCCAGTTTTTTCCATTGTTTCCTGTCTAGTGTTGTAGTGATCCAATTAACATCGGCCACTTTTCTGATTTCGTCACTCATCTTATATATATATATATATATATATATATATATATATGTCTGTGTGTGTGTTTGTAGAAATGTATATACCATATATTTCGGCATATGATGCACACTTTTGAAACAAGGAATTCGATAAAAATTTACAGGTGCGCGTTATAAGAATTAATCATAAGAATTGAGATTTCCATAGTCATGAACAAAAGAAAATGGTTTGATTATTTGTTGAATTATAACGAGAGTGCGATTCCAAACGTTTTCTAGGGGTTCAAGCAAATAGGTATGACAGTAGCATATGTCCGCTCTTTACATTTGCTTATTTTCTTTATGTTTGTATAAGTTATTAAACTTTTTAATGCTCTTTGTTGTATTTTCATGCTATATATCTAATGCAAATGAGATATTTTAAAAGACCTGTCCCATAGGATTAACATTAGCGAGCGGATGTTTTCGCGTGAGTGAAGTATTCTCTTAAAAAGAAAATGCTTAGACACTGGCAAGATTACTGTGGGAAACGGAATTAGCAAGAGGATATAAGGATAGAGCAGCTGACGTCACTTTGGGTAAAATTATTTTGGGATACATTTCCCTCTTAACAACTCTTATTGTATACGCAATCTGATGGGTCTGCAAATATGTCATCTACGATCTGATTGATGTACGATTAACTCGTCTGTAATACGATTGGTCTACGCTACGACTTTTACATTCCTGCAATGGTCACTAAAGCAAATAAAAAGGAAAGAGCCCAGTTAAACTGATGACATTGAGCTCACAGGCTATTCACACTAATTGTATATTATACTCTTATTTAAAGGAATAATGCCCCTCGAAAAATAAATAATCGACAATAAATTAAGGGGGTATTAGCCCCCCCCCGTTTCCCCTCCCCCTTTTATACTTAACCAATAAACCCATAAAACTAATCAGGAAAGCGCCTTATCACAATGAACCTATAAACAATATTTTAAGCAAAATGGGCATTTCTATCAAGAGTTATCGCGTTACGAACATACAGAATGGGAGCGCACATTAGCTCTCAGGCTTTGATAGACTGTGAGCTGAAAACGTAGTAGGTATTGTCGCTTAGCTTGGTTGACGAAAGTGTTTGTTTGTAAACATGCTCTTTCCTTAAAGCTTCAATCTTCTGCCAAAGGTGAAATAACAAAGGTTTTTTCACCGTTAGAGACCTTCATATATTTATTAGTAACCATGGTCCGTTTTCAACCTATTATATAAAATATAGCGAACAACATTTCCTTGTTGTGTGTGTGGAGAACTGGACACTTCCTTACATTAGATAATGCACGCTAACATCAGCACTGCAGACACGTTAACCACGGGACATTTCCAATCAGCTGGTTTGCACATATTGAAAAGATTCCACATCATCAGGACAAAATAATACACACAGTAAATATAGTGAGAAAATATCCAGAGTGTATTGACAAATAAAATAATTCACACAGCCGGATGAGCTGCTCGTGGACTCAGATTTGAACTAGTCTTCAGGCTAGCCATTGACTTATATAAGAAAACAAGTGTTAATTGTATTATAATATTCATTAAAGGGTTTCTTTTTAAATAATACTACATATTTAAATGAATCAGTAAATTAAAAAAAACAGTGAATCAGTAAATTAAAAAAGTAATAGTACATATGGGTAAATATAGTGCGAAAATATTCAGAAATTAAGTAATTCATACAGCTGGATGACCTGCTCGTGGACTCAGATTTGAACTAGTCTTCAGGCTAGCCACTGACTTCTATAAGAAAACAAGTGTTAATTGTATTATAATATTCATTAAAGTGTTTATTAAAATTAATATTACATATTTAAATGAACCAGTAAATAATAAAAAAAGAAACAGTGAATCAGTAAATAATAAAAAAAGAAACAGTGAATCAGTAAATAAAAAAAAAAAATATTATTACATATGTAAATATAGTGCGAAAATATCCAGAATGTATTCAAAAATAAAATAATTCACACAGCCGGGTGAACTTCTCGTGGACTCAGATTTGAACTAGTCTTCAGGCTAGCCATTGACTTATATAAGAAAACAAGTATTAATAGTACTATAATATTCATTAAAGTGTTTTTAAAAAATAGTATTACATATTTAAATGAATCAGTAAATTAAAAAAAATCAGTGAATCAGTGAATCAGTAAATTAAAAAAGTAATATTACATATCTAAATATAGTGCGAAAATATCAGAATGTATTAAAAAAAAAAAAAAAAATCACACAGCCGGATGAGCTCTTCGTGGACTCGGGTTTGAGCTAGTCTTCAGGCTAGCGATTGACTTAAAAAAACAAGTGTTAATTGTATTATAATATTCATTAAAGTGTTTTTTTAAGCAATATTATATAATTAAATGAATCAGTAAATTAAAAAAAAAATAGTGAATCAGTGAATCAGTAAGTAAAAAAAGTAATATTACATCCGTAAATATAGTGCGAAAATATCCAGAATGTAATCAAAAAAAAGAAAAAACAATCGGGATAAATTAATAGCTAATAAGTATAATTCATAAAAAATGTACCTCAGTACAGCTATGCATCTCAATACTGTTATCAATTTAGTTTTGCACAAAGTTTTAACTAGAATAAAATTAACTAATTATAATTTTTATGCACGAGCTCACACACTTTTCAGATATACTATTAGAGTGCATGTAAGATTCAGTTTGAAATGTCCAATGTTCTAAAATTTTATAATAACCTTTTAAAATGTCATACAATATCTTTAGTTTCAGCTTATCAAAAAAGCTGTTTTTTTCCCTTATTATTTTAATTTAAATGTAATAAAGTAATAATAAACCCCTGGCACAGTTAATAGGTAAAAAATAGAATCCTGAGCGGTGCCTAAAGTCAACCCGAACACTCACACCCGACACACTTAACGCACTCTAAAAAAGACATTTTCAAAACTGAGCAAAAAAAAACCTCAAATCTGAGTATGTCGCATAGTCAAAATGGCTCCGAATCAAAATGACTCAAGTTTGAAACATGTTATATACATTTCTGAAAACATGCACACACTCAAGAATAAAACATCGTGTGTTCCTATTTGAGTATGTCCATGTTTCAAAAATGAGTATGAACTGATTTCTATGTGCTCATTTTTAAGTATTTCCTTGTTTCAAAAATGAGTTTGAATTGATTCTAATCATTTTTGAGTATGTCCATGTTACAAAAATGAGTATAAACTGACCTTTATGTGCTCATTTTTGAGTATGTCCATGTTTCAATATTCTGAGCAGTTCTGGTATTTCAGAATTGAAAGCATTGGGTCATCCTAGTATTTGAAACAAAAAGTTTCATAACAAAATAAAAACATTATACAACATTAACAAAAGTTCATAACAAAATTTTAAAGGTTGCTGACTCTGTTTAGGCCAACCTATAATGTAAGTACATCTTCATTTTTAGGTGCTTTCGTATTTATATAAATATGTAGCACCTATTGTCGTCGTCAGATCCGTCCGTCAGTCCGCATACAACAGCGCAAAAACTACCCAACCAAATAGTTTGAAATTTAAGATATATTCTCTTTGCAGAATTTTGTCGAGACATTTCAAATTTTATAAAAATCGAATCAAAACTTTAGAATATATTAATAAAAATATTTATTAAGAAATTTGAATTTAAAAAAAAAATCGGTGCTTTCTTGTTATAGAAGCTTCCGAGGTTTAATCGTCAAGCGACCGAGATACTTATTTTATGACAGAAATTAATCTGCAGACGATATAATTCATTTCACAGAATTAAAAATCATCAAGATCTGAATATTTATATAACTAGCTATAGTACAGACGCACCTCGTTTGTCACGTTTGACGTACAGTTTCCAACTTGTTATTTTAAAAGATATATTTTTACCCACAGCGCTGCTTTATAACAAATTCTACAGGTGATCAAGATTTTTAATGTTCCCTAATGACACTGAACACAAAATCTGGATTCAAAACCACCATAAACCCCCCTAAACTTAAAATATTAAAAAGAGCTGGTAAAAAAATAAAATTAAAATTAAAACCACACTTTATAATTATACATTTTGAGAGAACATGTGCCAAGCAAGAACTCGAATTTCTTCTCTTACGTGTTGCTAACTTGACTTCCAGCTTCCTTCTCTCCTCCCCATTCTAAAATCTTCGAGGAGTAGAAAAAGCTTTCCGAGAACTGTTGGATGAAATCCAAAATTATGTAACGCCGTGATTGAAGTTCATGGTTCCAAAACTACTTTCACTTCGACTTTCAGAGGCATA
Organism: Maratus michaelseni; assembly: GCA_963931845.1. NCBI lineage: Eukaryota > Metazoa > Arthropoda > Arachnida > Araneae > Salticidae > Maratus > Maratus michaelseni. The sequence continues at coordinate 8,881,961 of OZ007598.1, forward strand.
AATAAAAATCGTTTAAAAGAAAAAGAAAGAAAAAAGAATGGATTGGGCGTTTGCGGAAACTTGTTCGTGATTTTCTCCACGGAAATATTTTCATGGTTTTCTTAAATGGAATTTAATTTTAATTATCGAATTCACACTCATAGGTGTAGATCGTTTTGTTCGCAATAAAATGTTATGCCATACTGTAAAAAAAAGGGAAATGTTTTTTTTTTAAATTTTGGAAAATATAATATAGCCACGAACGAACCATTGGGAAAATGTTCCGAAAGCTTAAAAAGAAAAAATTACCGTACTTTCGTGTTATAGCGGCTCCTCACAATTATGATTATGCCAAGGTTGCAGCTATGATTTCGCCAAGATCATCGCAAAGCTTATATATAGGTCGCTTGGCAATTCATCCTTAGGGGCCGCTATAACACGAAAGTGGCAAATTTACAATATATTAATGAAAACAGAAATTTAAAAAATTATAGGACGATTTTTCATCCGACGTCAATTTTTGAATTCGGCTTTTTTTCATATCTGATAATTTGCATCTATCCTTTTAGTAACTTTAACAATTTTGTAACGCTTTTATGCATTTCTATTGCCTATTTAACGAAAAATTCTTCTAAAATTACAGAATTTCGTTAAAAACGCTTAAAAATGATTAAAAACGATTAAGAAAAATAAAGTGACGACGTCAATAAAATGACAACGCCAAGAGGTCCATTCTCGACCGGAAACAACAACCATTTTCCCAATGGTTAATAACCCCTTCCGAGTTAACATTTCGAAAAATGTTATTTATCTTTAGAAAGCTCAGAAATCAAAATATTTTTGAGATTTAAAGAAGTATTTATAAAATCAAATATACTTTTGCTGCCATTGATTTTCGGAAATGTTTCCGAGTACTTTTATAATATATTAATCAGTTTTCTAAACCCGGAATATAGGTTTTTCGGATGATATCCAGTCTCAAATAAACATTTTCATGTTCAACAAACATATTTTACAGACAAAATGTGTAAATGAACGACATTAACAATAAGTATATAACAACCCTTCCCCTACGAATTTAAAGCACTAAATTTTTACCCAATTGATTATGAAAATTATTCAAAAGTATATGAAATATCATTTATTAAAGCCGACGGAACAAAAAATTACTATATTGGTATGACTAGAATAAATTTTGTTAGAAAAAAGCAGAATATAAAATATAATAGAAAAACCACAGCCCTGGTATGATTATATCAAGAATAAACCATCCAAATAAATTTCACAGCGGCTGAGAGGTTTTGCTCTCAAAGCTGGTAGACGGGAGGTGCTGGGTTCAAACCCCTGTCGCGCTCGTCGACCTAACCGTTCGGTGTTTTCCGTGGTTTTCTTCGAACATTACCGTAAATACGGGTTAGGATCCCTTAGAAAGACTCCCACGGAGAGCACTCCCCCCAGGGCCTATATCCCTCGTGTTGATAATTGGCCATCATAAAATCAACCAATCAACCCACCAAATAAATTTCAATGAAAGTAACACAATTTTCCCCTTCAATCTATGCTATCCATTCATTATAGGAGAAACCATAGATATTACAACGTGTAAAACTTCAATGATTAACAGTGCACCATCATTTAACTTACCAAAACTATGGGCTGGGTTACTTCATGGTTACGAATATGGAAATAATTATCCAAGTAAAAATAAAAATAAAATAAAATAACATGTACCTGAAAAATTGGATGATGGCGTTTCAAATTATTACATCATAGATCGAGAAACTACAGAATATTCTTTTTTTTTTTTTTTTTTTTTTTTTTTTTTGTGATTACGGTGGAACCGAAACATATAAACATTTTATTAAAACATTTTTACTGTTTTTATAGTTTTTATTTTACACCTTTAATTTTTAAATATTAAAAATTATAAATTTTATTTAAATTATTAAATATTAAATATATTTTTTATTTAATTATATTTTAATTATATTTTAATTATATATTATAACTAGCTGTTACCCGTGACTTCGTTCACGCAACATTAAAAGAAGAATAAATACACTAACTAAGCAAAATATTTTACTCCCAATAATTAAAAACGTTAATTATTAACTATTTATCACATTTCATAGGAGACAATACGGTATTTATTATTATAGGAACCTTGACATAACTCAGTCTTAAAAAGTGAAATTTTGTGCCAAATAATCGCGGAAATGAAATTGCAACCAATGCAGAAAGGAGGGCCTAATAAAATCGTGGAAATAGACGAATTGGGTAAAAACAAATGTCAATTTTACCTGATAAACAATTTTACTTTTAACGCCTTTGTGAAACGTTTAAACAACCATCCTCCAAAAAAAAAAAAAAAAAAAAAAAAAAAAACATTAATTAGAAATAGTACATGCTTTTTCTTTAAATTCAATTCTGCCTCCTTGGTTTAATATATAGTTGAAACAAATCTTGTTTTCTAAATGACAGTATATTGGCAGGCAATTTTTGTTCTCCAGAATAAATTGATTCATGAAGTTTGAATATGTGAAAATATGTTTGTATTTTTCGGATAAATTACTGAAATCAAGATTTTGTTTTCACCATCTATTCAAAGTGAAAATAAATTCTGTTTTTCAGTTTTAATTAGGAAAATTGTGTAAAAAATATACTGATCTGTTTTATTTCTCCCTTTTTATACACAAATATGGAGTAAGTTACTTTCCGTTTTTAGAGAAATATGGAGGTATATAGAGAAAAAAATGGCATTTAATTTAATTTTTTTAATTCTGAGAGTTTGTCTGTCATCCTCGGATCAATTATAATCGGTATTCGCTAAACCGGTAGTAAATCGCGTTGCGTTCGATAGTCTAGGAGTAGTTGCGAAAAACAAACACACGGTCAGATTTTAATATGATAGATTCGTGTTCATTTTTCCTTTTCTTAAAATTATGATGTGATTTTTAGCAGAAAACTCGGATACCCATGCGGAACGAAATAACGAAATAACGGATACTCATGCTTAATAATCAGTATAGATAACAAAACATTTAAATTTTTTGTTATAAATATGGCGTGAAACTCATCTACTTTCTATACTTATTGATCCTTGTATTATTAATGTAAGGAATTAATTCACACTCATTTTAAAACATGTTGGAAAATTCCCGTTTTATTTCAAATATGACGTCTCCTTTTTCCCCAGAGAAATCCCTTTTTAATGACATAATTCTTGTTAATTTTCTTTTCCAGGCAATTAAATTCAATAATGGCATAGGGAAAATTATGTTACTTTAACGAAATAATATTAAATCTTTAGGTTTTATCAACAAAAATGGAACTATTAACATTCGTCATTTTTTTTTAGGTAATCGAGTTATTTCTTTTAGTTTTAAGAATGAAAAATCACTCTTTCTCGCTATTCATGACATCATTTACGACATGGATAATTTTGCGGAGCATATTATTGACATTTGCTAACCATTTTCTTTTGAAACTTCTTTTTACTTTTTTAAAATTTTAAATAAAAAATACGGTATAGTTATATTAGCCGTGCGCAGACGGTAAAACGGCAAGCAAGTATTGTTACCATACAAAAGAAAAAAAAAAAAGAAAAAAAGTGAAGAAAAAACCCAAGATCATTTTATTTCACCAATCAAAGCATATCTGCTTTATTTTCGATAAATGACGTCATATTTGCCTGTTTCCTATGGTTACGCATATTGAAACCTGGTATTATTATCAAAAACTAAAAAAGTACGTTTTATTTCTAATAATTTTATTTAATCTTCTTCTTAATTCTTTAATTTTTTTAATTTCATTTTCATTTTTCCCGTGAAAATTTTTTAATTGAAACAAAATTGTTGAGTAAAAATCATTTTTTCGGGTTTTGAATTAACTTTGGCAACGATAAAGTATTAGCAACGGTAAAGTAAATTTAGCCATTTTAAAATGCTACACGAAAAAATGTCCATTTATTCTCAATGAAAATAACGAAATTTTGAATTAAGAAAGATATTTGAATAAAATAAACAAAACCCAGCCTATGTTCATATGAGGGTTATAATCAGCCTATATGCAAAGATACAGGACCATTAAATGCTCCATTTTGACGCTGGCTTCAGCCTAACATTTGCACACAATCAGATTTATAATATTATTAGGATTATTTTTTTATTATATTTTTTTATTTAATAATTAAAATAATAAATGTTATTTAAATTATTAAATAAAAAAATTAAATATTTAAAAGTATTGTATATATATATATATATATATATATATATATATATATATATATATATAAATATAAAACTTTAAGTAAAATTTAACCATTGAAACATAAGAAACTGACCACATACACTGAAATCCCGATACCAAAGAGCCCTGTCAATCTACAAATTAAAAATGTAGTCCTAATAAATGTAACATTATTAATTCAAATTAAGAAGAAAAAAAAATTAAATAAATAGAAAATAAGGAATGAAATATAAACCACACGAGTATATACACAAATAAAAGCTTATAAAGTAATTTACTTTTTCAAGGGCAAGAAAATCACATTTATAAGCAAAGAACGATTGTTTTCTGTATATGACACCAGCTTTTGCTAAATATAGTGCCATATCTCGCCCGAACAATCGCTGAAACAATATTGAATAACAAGACCTTTACAATGGAATATTATAAATTGTACATACAATTTGAAAAGGAGTGTGAAAAAGAAGAAAAAAAATATATATATATTACTTATATTAATAATATCCCAAGATATTTAGTATATTGTGAGCACATGTACAAAATTGTATCCAAAAGAAGAGGTTAAATTCACAGTTAAATAGAGAATCCTTCAGATCATAAATTGTATCCTATAGTTACAGTTATTTTTATTTAACTACATATATTACAACATTTTAAAAAATGTAGAAAAAAAAATTATGATATACATATAAATAAAAACCATTAATTAATTTATTTTAATTTTAATTTAATAAATTAAAATATATAATATTACTTGATAATTTGAAAGTATTTCATAGATATTATTACCTCAATACTAAATTTCCAAGTTTTAATATTTTAAATAAGCTATACTACTGCCATCTATTGTAAAAATATTAGACTATTTTAGCATACTATCAAATTCATTATATAATTTACTTTTGCTGCTGACATCTGGTGTACAGATATTCTACTAAAACTTTAATATTGTATGTATAATTACTTATATGCAGCTGTAATGTAGTGTAAATATATTAATTTTACTAGTTAATATTAATGATATATATAGAGAATAAGAGTTACTAGTATAATATAATTTCTATTTTAACTAACCCATTTAAAATATATCTTAATTTAACCCAAACATTAATGTAGAATCCATATGATGTTTTCATTTTATAAATTAGTATTATACTTAGAAATAACATAGATTATTCAATATGGCAATGCACTTATTATAATTTAAATCTAGCTATTTAAATAATATCTACCATGAAAAAAAAATATAAAAAACATAAATATTAATTAAATTAAATTATCTAAAAATAAAATAAAATAAATAATATAAAACTAAGAGATATGTTTATTAGTGTACTATATTTAATAAATATTTAATATTTACTAAAATTAAATATGTTTAACATATTAATATTATATTGTATTGATTAACCCATTGTAACATCCTTGATAATTTTAACCTTATATTATATTTTATTGATTAACCCATTGTAACATCCTTGATAATTTTAACTTTTGTTACAACCCCAATAATATTAACTCCATATAATCATAACAACAATTATAGAATTCGCCCACATGTAAATTTTATTTTATGAATGACTTTTAACTAAGATGATCCTATGCAGCACATGCTCTTAATATGAGTTATAATTTAGCGAATATATATATATATATATATATATATTATATAAAAAATTTATTTCCTTCACATATCCTTCGGATTTTTTCGGAATGCACGAAATATGCACAGGTATTCCGAAGGAATACCTGTTTTTCGAATGTCATCAATTCTCAAGTACTCGTTTTCAGCCGCATAAGTTAATTTATACATGAAAGAGTAAAGAAATAATCTTAATTTTAATGTTATTGTTCACGCTGTTAATTTTGCATGTTTGCCTGTTAAACATTTTTTTTTTTTTGAGCATGAAAATGTTTACTTGAGAATTGATACCATTCGAAAAACAGGTATTCCAGGCTGAGGACACTAATTAATACACTATAAAAACCCTTCGGAACCGTTTCTGAAAAATACGGGCAGCTAAAAATAATTTGTTTTTATAAATAATTCTTTAAATTTTGGAAATATATTGGTTTCTGGGGATTCAAAAGACAATGCAACATGCTATTTGAAATTTCGGATAACTCAGAAGATTATATTATATTTTCGTTCGTGGTTATAGTATATTTTCATGAAATAAGAAACATTGGTCATTTTTTACAGTGTATGGCTAAGCAGAAAAAATTAAGATTCTAGTCTTGAAGATATAGACAATACTTTTTAATATTATTTTACTTTTTATTTAATATTTTTATTCAACAATTTAAATAATATTTATACTTTTTAATATGTAAAAATTAAATGGTAATACTTTTTCTGAGATTGTTTAGATCCACTTGGTAATATTTTAAATGTATGCTACCGAGGAGAAAATGAATAATGTAATTGAATCGGGCATTTCTAAAACCACATAAGTCAATTTTTTCCAAATATAGTTTTCTTTTTGTCGCAAATGCTTCCTTAAAGGTAACAATGAGCCATACATTCTAATTTTCGTGCATTGCTTAAACGACGTCAACGACTACATTTTGTATTAAATAAAATTTTCTCAGCTGAATTTTGTTGTATCCGTTTAACAAATTCCCTATTTAAAAAGAGAAATAAAAGGTAATTTTATGAAAGCTTATTATTATTATAATTATTATATTAAGATTAAGTACAAGTTCAGGTACTTAAGTACTTTAAGTACAAAAGAACAAGAAGAAAGATTTTTAAAAAATGCTGTTCCAATCTCTCTCCTCTCTCTCTCTCTCTCTCTCTCTCTCTCTCTCTCTCTCTCTCTCTCTCTCTCTCTCTCTCTCTCTCTCTCTCTCTCTCTCTCTCTCTCTCTCTCTCTCTCTCTCTCTCTCTCTCTCTCCTCCTCTCCTCTCCTCTCCTCTCCTCTCTCTCATAATATTGAATAATATTTTGATTTTGGTTAAAATAATATTTTACAAACTAATAATAATAATAATAAACGGATAGAAAATAGATGCAATTGAAGAGGAAATAAGCTAAATCTAAAAAAATAAATGGAAATTCAGAGGAGATGTGCCAAATACTTGAATTTTTCTTTTGTTCTTCTGCTACATTTTTCCCGATTTAAATTACACCATTTTATTTTCTCCTTCTTTTTAAAGGAAAAAAAAATATGAAAAATAAATGAAAATAAAGAGGAAATGTGCCAAATCTTCGGATTTTTTTTTCTTTTTCAAATATAGTCTTTCTTTCTATTATTATTATTTTTTAAACCAACATTTTATGCCAGAATTCAAAAATATTTTTGAATAAATTTTTTGCGCATACTTACAATTCAAAATATTAGAAGGAACAAATTCATTTCTAATTATAAAATGTATTTCCATACAATACTTCACGAAAATGTGAATTACTAAGATTTTAACTAATTTTCTATTTATTAAATAATTATATGATTTAATAAATTACTTATATTGTAATCCTATTGATATGTAAACAGCATACATGTGTGCCCTGACATTTAAATAGCATATAGCGATGGATCCATTAATTTTTTTTTCCTTTCTCCGTGCAGAATCTTGGCTCGTGTATAGAAGAGTAATTCGCAGAAAAGTTTAAAATGAATCTTAAAAATTTCTTAAGTTACTTTTTTTTTTCAAGGAAAAAGAAAAAGTTTAAAAATAAATGAAAATAAAGAGGAAATGTGACAAACCTTCGGATGTTTTATTATTATTATTATTATTATTATTATTATTATTATTATTATTATTATTATTTCAATTTCTTTTCAACTATATTCTTTTTTTTTTCCTTTCTTTTTAACTTTTCCCAACATTTTATGTTTGAATTCAAAAATACTTTTGAATCATTTTTTGCACAATACTTTCAATTCAAACTATTAAAAGGAACAATTTCACGTGCATATTAGAATCTTTATTACCATACGATGTTTTCCAATAGTATAAATTCCTAAAATTTTAATTTATTTGCTGTTTATTAATTATTATTAAATAATTATATTATTTAATATACTATTATACATTACTTACTATATTACTTATACATTACTTATAATGTATTCCCATTTATATTTAAGCAGTGTACATGTATAGTCTAACATTTAAATAGCATAGTGAAAAATCCGTTACAGTTTTTTTTTTCCTTCTCCATGCGGAATATTGGCTCGTCTAAAAAAGTAATTACATAATTCGTTGAAAAGTTTAAAATTCATCTTAAAAATTTCTTATTAAAAGACTATTTTTTCCCCCAATGAAATGGAAGAGGTTAAAAATAAATGAAAATAAAGAGGAAATGTGCAATTTTTTTTTTAGCTATTATTATTATTTCGATTTTGTTTTAACTACATTATTTTTTTTCTTTTTATTTTTTTTCCCCAACATTTTATATTGGAATTCAAAAGTACTTTTGAATAATTTTTCCTCACAATACTTTCAATTCAAAATATTAAAAGAAAAAATTTCATTTGCATTTCGAACTAGAAATGTTATTTCCATACAATACTTTCTGAAAGTATGAATTGCTAAGATTTTAACTAATTTTCTGTTTATTAATGTTTATTAAACATTTATATGATTTAATAAATTATTTATACTCTAATCCCATTGATATTTAAACAGCGTACAAATATAACCTGACATTTAAATAGCATATTAGGATTAGTTTCGTTAATTTTTTTTCTGATTCTTCGTGCGGAATCTTGGCTCGTCTAAAAGAGTAATTATCTGATTCGTTGAAAAGTTTAAAATGATCTTAAAAACGTCTTATTAAGTGACAATTTTTTTTTTTAAGGAAGAAGAAAAGGTGAAAAATAATTGAAAATAAAGCGAAAATGTGCCAACTCTGCGCTTTTTTTAATTCCAAAATAATTTTGAATCATTTTTCCTCACAATACTTTCAATTCAAAATATTAGAAGAAAAAATTTCATTTGCATTTCGAACTAGAAATGTTATTTACATACAGTACTTTCTGAAAGTATGAATTGCTAAGATTTTAAATAATTTTCTGTTTATTAATGTTTATTAAACATTTATATGATTTAATAAATTATTTATACTGCAATCCCATTGATATTTAAACAGCATACAAATATAACCATATAACCATTTAAATAGCATATTAGGATTAGATTCGTTAATTTTTTTTTCTGATTCTTCGTGCGGAATCTTGGCTCGTCTAAAAGAGTAATTATCTGATTCGTTGAAATTTTTAAAATGATCTTAAAAACGTCTTATTAAGTGACAATTTTTTTTTTTTTTTTTTTTTTTTTTTTAAGGAAAAAGAAAAGGTGAAAAATAATTGAAAATAAAGCGAAAATGTGCCAACTCTTCGCTTTTTTTAATTCAAAAATAATTTTGAATCATTTTTTCTGCACAATACTTTCAATTCAAAATATTAGAAGAAAAAATTTCATTTGCATTTCGAACTAGAAATGTTATTTACATACAATACTTTCTGAAAGTATGAATTGCTAAGATTTTTAACTAATTTGCTGTTTATTAATGTTTATTAAACATTTATATGATTTAATAAATTATTTATACTCTAATCCCATTGATATTTAAACAGTGTACAAATATAAACCGACATTTAAATAGCATATTAGGAATGGTTCCGTTAAATTTTTCCCCCTTCTCCGTGCTGAATCTTGGCTCGGCTAAAAGAGTGATTCTCTAATTCTTAGAAAAGTTCAAAATGCATCTGGAAAAAGTTCTCTCTTTTTTCTTTTTCCTTTTTAACTTTTGCCAACATTTTATATGTGAATTCAAAAATACTTTAGAATCCTTTTTTCACTCAATACTTTCAATTCAAACTATTAAAAGAAACAATTTCATTTCCATTTAGAATTCGAAGTTTTATTTCCATACAATACTTTTCCGAAATCTTAAAATTTTAATTAATTTGCTGCTTATTAATTATTATTAAATAAATATATTATTTAATAAATTGCTTATAATGTAATCTCATTGAAATTTAAACAGCGTACATGTATAATTTGGCATTTAAATAGCATAATGTGGAATCGTTACGATTTTTTTTCTTTCTCCGTGGGAAATCTTGGCTCATCTCAAAGAGTAATTATCTAATTCGTAGAAAGTTTAAATTGTATCTTAAAAGTTTATTTTTAAGTGATTTTTCTTTTCTTTTCTTTTTCCTTTTTTAACACTTTTCAACATAGCTGTAAAGTGTTTATGAATTCTAGTCTGTCCGTACTCTAACTCGCGTAAATATATACTCGGCTTGCCATGCAAATGACATGGTGTCAAAATTAGATGTTAGAATTAAAAATTTCTATTTCAATATAATGACGACCTATATTAGAAAATCTGTCAGCATATATTTAAACAAGAACGATAAATCGTGCGTTAAGCATGGATTATGAAACATTTCCCAACACATTCAGAATACTGCAGCAAAATTTTATAGATTAATAAAGTGAAACGTGATACCTAAGTAAACAATTTTGGAAAACCAATAACATATTTGAAAACACAGTTTCAGAAAATTATCTTTAATAATAGGAAAAATATCCGAATTTTTTTTCTGCAGCCCTGTATAGGATCAGCAGATTTGTATATATATGATACATACTATGCTAAAATTTAGTTCAGTTTGAAAACGCACAGCACAGTTGAAAATTTCCATTCAGCAATTTCGGCCAATGAACTATAATGTACTCGACATCTTTTGGGCAGCCCTGTATAGAATTTATAGAATTTATGCACACACAGCAATAGTCACAAAAATTGTTGCATTTAAAAACGCGTGCCAAAATTGAAAACGCGTTTCCAGAAATTATTGTTCATAGACGGTACTGTACCGAATCCTTTTGTTTGTCCCTGTAAAAGAACGATGAACGCTATGCACTCCGTAATCTCTAGTACGCATCTTATAATGCATCTCAGTAATATATATCAATTTCAACATGTTTGAAATATATTAACATCATTAAAATACACCAAACGATTTTCCCCCATAGGCCGTAATGTAACGGAATTATTTTGAGTAGGAACGTAAGAACTATAAATGCTACACTCTTCATTTTCATGCCATAGTAAACCTTTATAACATATATCAATTGCATGGCAATCCGTGTATATTTACGCCAGTTACAGCACAGACGGTATACAGATACAGACGGACAAACCGCGTTCATAACACTTTTCAAATTTGCTTGAAAGTGTTAAAAATACATAATTATTTATTGAATGTTATTTATTGTTTTTCTTTATTACAGTTTGGTGAACTTTTTTTTATCTTTTTGCTTGTCCAATGTATAAGTTTTCTTCAACTTAAATATAGGCATAATCTTTTATCAATTTATTGAGAATAATAGCGGAAAATCCGAGTTTTTTTTATAACATCCATTTAAATATTAAAGGTATTTATACACCGTTATTTTCATCATAATGTGAACCTTTTTTTTCTTCCTTTGATTCGGTCTATATATATTAACATTTTCCAAGTTCCAACACAGTTGTAAAGTGTTATGGATTCAGTTTGTCTGGCCATCCGTCTATCTTTCTATGCTCTAACTCGCGTAAATATACTCCAATTGACATGTAATTGATGTATGTTATCGAAGTTTACCATCGAATGTTCGGTATTAAAAATTGAGTGTATAGGGTTTACAGTTCATTTACAGGGGCAACTCAAAAGAATTCTGTTAAACATTATGATGAGGAAAAAAAGTTTGGGGTGCATTTTAATGGTGTTACACTGAGAAAAATGACACTTTCAAATCTGAGTAAATTGATGTTTTCATTTTGTTATGAAACTTTTTGTTTCAAATAGGACGACCCAGTGCTTTCAATTCTCAAATACCAGAAATACTAAGAATATTGAAACATGTACATACTCAAAATTGAGCACATAGAGGTCAGTTCATACTCATTTTTGAAACATGGAAATACTCAAAAAGGAGCGCATAGAAGTCAGTTCATACTCCTTTTTGAAACATGGACATACTCAAATATGAGCACATGATGTTTTATTCGTGAGTGAGTGTATGTTTTTAGAAATGAGTACATACATGTTTCAAACTTGAGTAGTTTTGATTCGGAGCCATTTTGACTATGCGACATATTCAGATTTGAGTATTTCTTGCTCCGTTTTGAAAATGTCGTTTTTAGAGTGTACACTATTTCGAACATGTTGAAATCGATATACATCATTGAGGTGCACTACAAGATGTTTACTGTAGAATATATTGTGCATAACATTTATTATTCCTGTGCAGGAACACACGAAAGAATCTGGTTACAGTACTGTCTATTAGCAATAATTGCTGGAAGTGCATTTTCAATTGTGGCTTGAGTTTTAAAATTTAACTAATTTTTTTTTTCATATTAGTTGGTATGTATCATTCACATCTAATATAAATGGACACCGGATTCCTTTCTTCTCTGCCGAGGGAGTTGAAGAAGACATCTTTCACCTTTCATCGCTATAAAAAAACGAAAGGGTGCCGCTTTCTGGCGATAATTCCTTTCTTGGCAACTTTCTGTTTCCGTTCTCGCAATCTCTCAGTCTCAGTAGCGGTGGGATGCGGTGCAATTCCAGTGAGAGTTTGGCGGAAAAAAAACCTGTTTGGCATAATATTTTCCCACCATCAGGTGCTGGTGGGAAGGGACATGTTTTCTTCAAGATAGGGTTACTGATCCGGCATCTATTTGTACGAGATGTCAATGGTGTGTATAAATTCTACAGACCTTGCACAAAACAGAATTCGAATACATTTCTGCACACTGACGGAAATTGGTTATCGGGAATTTTCAACTATGTTATGCGTTTCCTAACAAAACTAAATTTTGGCATATAAAAATCAATAGATCATATACAGGACTGAACAAAAGAATTCGGATATTTTTCTGCCTGTAGATGGTAATTACTGAAATTGTGTTTTCCAAAGAGCTGCTAGTTGTAATAATAATGTTGGACAAACTTTTTCAAAAATGTCAATAAACAGGGATCTTAGTAAACATATTTAGCCGAGCAGTTTTTTCAGAAAGCCTCACGTTTTCAGCACCAGCTTTTGCGAATTGGCCAAAGAGAGAAAGCGCAACCAGCTCTATCGCCAATCGTTGTCCATGTCCTGAACCCGAACTTGAATGTGAAATTGCGGTACATGAAATCCTGTGTGTGTGTGTGTAAAAGAATATTACTAAACTGGAGAAAGAAAAAACTTTTATGCTTGAATTATATGTACTTTGAAATTAAAAGCATTAACCACGTTAAAATAACATTTCCTCATACTATATTCTCCACTTTATAAAATTTCGAGAAAAAACAAAGCACTCTCTTTGACTTTCACATAGCTGTTTGCTATACGTATGACGTCACAAACAAGAAGAATTACATATTCTGTACGTAGCGTTGGTTTCAGTACCACGCCAACTGTGTCACTCGCGCCAAGGTGCTGAAATCGTGAAGCTTTCTAAAAAAGCAGCCGGGCAGGGCTTGTTGAGCTCAAGCCATTACGTATGCTTCCCTGCCTGGTCAAAACTTCAATTGTTTACTTAGACATCATATTTCACTTTATTAAATTGAGAAGTTTTTTTACAGTATTCTGAATTTGTTGGAAAGTATTTCATAATTTATGTTTGACGTATGATTTTCCTTCTGTTGTTTCTTTTTGACTGTATAATGTGTGAGTTATCTAAAACTTAAATAGGTGTCATGATTAATCATTTTACTGACAACAACAGCGTACAATGAGCCTTCTAACATTCATTTAAAATTTAAAGGCATTATAAACAGTTATTTTCATCATAACGTGAAACTTCCTTTTTTCTTTGAGTCAGTATTTCTTCTTAAAAAAAAATACTGGTAACAATAACGTCCTGGTTCTAATAAAGAAAGAAAGAAAGGAAGCAACAAACAAAATTAAAACTTTAAAACTGGCATGCAGAACTGATTCATTCATAATCATTCCAAGAAGTTACATAATCTTAATCTCTATTCTTTTTCCAACAGCGATTCATTTGCAAACCGTCACAAACTCTCTTGAAATGTTGCCAACGTGACAAAGCAAATATTTTTAAATGACAACAACCGGAAGATCACGGTGAAGAAGAAGAAGAAAAAAAAAACGGATTTCTAGCAGAAGACTGCGTGGTACCTGGCATGGATTGCGAATAACTTCTTTTAAGCCACTAATGATGATGATTTAATGAAATAAAACAACCAAAACATCACGTTCCAAAGAGGTTTTGTATGTGTTAATTAAAGAAAGTTAAACTTTTTTGCCATTTTTTTTTATGTTGCTGTTCTTAAACAAGAGGTGCTTTCATCGAGTGTAAGGTTTGCAGTGGATTCTTCGTTAAAACATTTTCAGATACAACCCTTTTAATTGATTTTTGGGTCAAAACTAAGATAATCAAAAAGTGAAAATAGAAAAAAACACCATAAACTCCCACAAATGCGGGATATATCAGACCAAAAATATGCCAAATTGCAGAAATCAGCAGAAAAAAGAATTTAAATAGAATGAGCTAATGTGTTTGTGTCATTAATATACCGGGTGTCCAAAAAAGGTTAGACTGATTTGAAAGAATCATAACCTTAATACAGACTCTAAAAATAATTGAGTAAATGCAATTATTTACTCTTCAAAGTACTCGTCAAATATCCAAAGATTTGTTATATGTAGCTGTTTTAAAGTCGTAACATTCAGACGATGCGCAGAATCGATGATATGTAAATGCAAATCGCACCACACATTCGCAATTTCTTCGATGATTCCGGGGTGGAAAGCGTATAAGTCTAAAACTATTGGAGTTATGGGAAAAATGTCAATTAGAAAGTTCTTCAGCATCTTCTATTTAGTAAGAAAGGATCCACCATGTACACAAACACCCTAAGAAAAAAGTTAAAATTGTGAATGTGTGGTGCGATTTGCATTTTCCGATCATCGATTCTGCGCATCGTTTGAATATCACGATTTTAAAACGGCTACATCTAACAAATCTTAGATATTTGACGAGTAGTTTGAAAAAAATAATTGCATTTACTCAATTATTTTTAGAGTTATGATTCTTTCAAATCAGTCCAACCTTTTTCGTACACCCGGTATATATATGCCACTAATGTGGTTATGTCGACCTATAAGGTCAAAAAATAAAGTGATCAAATACAACTACGCAATATATCGAAAATTCCACTTTCATTGACATGCGTTAACGCATATGTTCCTTTCCTTAGCACATACAAAAATTTCAAATAATAGCAGATTATGTTATTAAAAAATTTGTCCTGGGTTGAATCAATTTTTGGTGGTACAGTAGCTGGAAGCATAAAATGTTGAAATTTCGTTCCAATATTTGGAATTCCAATTGAGCCAAAGCTCTAAATGCTTGAACGAGATTTTACCACCTTCTAGTTACAGCTACAGCAGCATCAAAAGTATGTTCAACAGAACACAAAATTTTTAACAGTGTATTTAGAAAGTTGGAATAGCAATGAGCCGGGGTTTTTTTACAAGGTATATTGTATACACTAAGCCATGCAAAATACAAATTTCATAAAAGTTGTTTAGTAAAAATTTAATGTATTTCAAATGCTTTAACACATTGTATGCAGGCAACGTAAAAATACGTTTTATACAGATTGGTTAGTAGAAATTAGTGCTCATACCAGAAATTTTGTAAAGAAGAAAACATAACATAATCCAAGCATACTTTCTTCTAAGCAGGATTCAATTTATATAGGGACTTTAGTACGAACAAATTTCGCACTCCTCTTCGAACAATCGCCCGAGTACAATGTGTTTATCACATGGTTATATGCATAATTACAATTGAGATTGAGGATTTCATACATGTATCTTAAGTTAATTTCCTCGAATCTACTATTGTGTTTTTCTAATTTCTAAAGAATTTCAAAAAGTCTTTGAAGCGAAAGAATACAGCATTTACAATAGAAGACTGCATGGATCGCAAATAACTCTTCTAAGTCACTAATGATGATGCTTTAATGAAATAAAACAATCGAAACATCAATTTTCCAAGAGGTTTTGTATGTGTTAATTAAAAGGAAAGTTAAGGCTCCCCAACAGTCACACCGCAAATCCATGTTAAACTTTTGAACTTGGAATGTGTCCGTAATTTTCAAATTTATCATCTAAAAATTAAAATTTTTACCTTCTTTTTTCTGTTTATGCTCTTCCTGAATAATGTTTCTTTCTTTTTTATTTGACAAAATGCTTCTAAAATTATATTTAATTGTATATTTTAAGTATTAAAATCTAAGTCAAGCACACGAGTTGTAAATAAAGTGTAATACTTGAGTTTTAATACTTGAAATAAATTTTAGTAGGTATTTTAGAAATATTTTACTAGATAAATAAAAAAGAAATAAAGACGCTTCAAGAAGAGCATAAGGAATAAAGAAGTCGAAAATTTTAATTTTCCAAGGAGAAATTTGAAAATACCAATGCATTGCAAGGAGTTATCATTAAAGAGAGAAATTTGCGGTTGGACTGATAACAGCCTTAAGCTTTTTTGACGTTTGTTTTTTGCTGTTTTTCCTGATTTCTAGTAATTTCAAAAAGTCTTTGAAACGAAAGAATAGTCATTTAACAACAGTAGACTAGCATGGATCGCAAATAACTCTTCTAAGTCACTAATGGTGATGCTTTAATGAAATAAAACAATTGAAACATCAACTACCAATGAGGTTCTGTATATGTTAATTAAAGAAAGTTAAAGCTCCTCATCAGTCACACCGCAAATCCATGTTAAACTTTTGAACTTGGAATGTGTCCGTAATTTGCAAATTTATCCTCTAAAATTTTAAATTTTTACTTTCTTTTTTCTGCTTGCTCTTCCTGAAAAATGTTTCTTTTTTTTTTTTTTTTGACAAAATGTTTCATTTATTATACTTAATTGTTTATTTTAGGTATTGAAACCTAACTGAAGCATACGAGTTGTAAATAAGATTTTTTAACACTTGAAATAAAATTAACTGTGTATTTTAGAAATATATAGTCTCATTTATGTGATCAGTCTTCTGCAACGCATCCACGGAAGAGAAATCCATGGAAGGGAATCACTGACACATTTATATCGCCTCTTTCTTGTGTTAATACCACAGAGCCTTTGGAGAAAAAAAATTCCAGGAAGATAATTTTTGACTTTTTGTACCACGTGTTATCTGAACGCAGTCTAAGAAGAGTACGGAAAGTACTATATCAAAATTTCATTCAAAATCGAATAACAATAGATTTTTGGACAAATGGTCGTATAATTTGTGAACAGTGTATTTTTCATTTATTTCTAATAGTAAACGTCTATGGTAAGTATATATTATATAGTAAGCTTCTTGTAGTGCACCTCAGTAATATATATCAATTTAAATATGTATAAATAGTGTAACATCATTAAAATACATCGCAAACGACTTTTCCCCATAGACCGTATAATGTAACGGAATTCTTCTGAGTGTCACTGTAAACGAACTATAAATTCTACGCATTTCATGTTTAATACCGAGCATACCATAGTAAACCTCAATAACATATATAAATTGCATGTAAATCCGAGTATATTTACACGAGATAGAGCATGGACAGACGGCATACAGACAGACAGACAAACCGATAAACACTTTTCAACTATGTTGGAAAGTGTCAAAAAGAAAGAGGAGTTGAGCAGATAAAATTTTGTCAGAAAAGCGTTTTAAATCAAGGTAATTCAATTGTAATTTTTTTTTTTCAAAAATCACCACCCGGGACCGTTACACAATACGAGGCGGAAAATCTTCATATGAAATTGTTTACACTCTGCAGAAGGTACGCTGAAAGTGTGTAAGAGCAGTATGGAAATAGAAAGTATTATGTAGAAATTTTATTGTAGATTGACTAATAAACAATCCATTCCCTAACAGAAGGCCACCTCATTCCCCGGATCTCGCTCCATGTTTTTTTGCTCTGCGTGGGTGTAAACAAGATTTGCTTAGCAAGGATTATTTAACAGTTTACCAAGATTTAACGACCAGATAATTCGTCATGTCCTATAGAGTCCTGTTAAGATAATGCTGCATTTTACAGTCTTAAATGCAGGTCTTAGAGCTTGGTTTTAGAAGATGAGAAAAGACTTGAACCCTATTTGTATCTGAATGAAAATAAAACATTTTGTTGACAGTAATTGATCGTTATTGTTATTGTACGAGGGCTGTTTTTGTTTTCAATCTCCGATGGGCTATAAAAAAAAAGACAACTTTACATAACACAATAATTTTATCAGAAAAATTACAGCAGGGTCTTACTTATTTTTCTACATAATCGCACAAAACAGTTGAGGCATTTCTCATATCGTGACGGACACTTGAAGATGGCTGCTACGATTGATACTCCCGCCAAATGTGAGTTACGAAATGTAATTCGTTTTCTGCGAGCAGAAGGACGTAGTGCTGCTGAAATCCATCTCAGAATGAGCAAAGTGTACGGGGAAAACTTTATGAGTGATGGTAGTGTACGGCAATGGTGTAGAAATTTAAAGAAGGGCGAATCAACGTCCATGATGATGGTGGACAAGGGCGCAAGTCTGTCGCTACTGTTGGCGTCGCTCAGCGTGTTGATCAGGTGGTCAGAGTCAAAAGAAGGTTTACAATCAGTGAACTTTCTGAAGAATTTCCAGAAATTTCACGGTCTGCTTTAGACGCAAAAGTACGAGAAATATCTCTCCTCACTGCTGGCTGATTTCTTTGAAGAAGGCATCGAGAAGCTTGTGTCACGGTATGACAAATGCCTTAACTGTTTTGGCGATTATGTAGAAAAATAAGTAAGACTCTGCTGTACTTTTGATAATAAAATTTTATAAAGTTGCCTTTTTTTAATAGCCCATAGGAGGTTTAAAAGAAACAGCCCTCGTATTTCAATTACTCCTCATACGGAGATTTCTGGAGCTGCTTGTTGTTGGTTTTAGCATTTTTTTTTTTCAGTCTCGTAGCAAACACTCATGTGCACAAAATTTCAACAAATCCCAGACGTTGATAAATATTTCGGTACACTTCTTCTTTAATATTTTGATTACTGAGTCAAGAACACCGTATGTCCCATCGACTACTTTCTTTTATTCGATTCAAACCAATTAATGAAAAATAATCTCAGCCATTACACTTATACTAGGATATTTTCAAGCGATATCTACTACAATTTTTTTTTTTTTTTTTTTTTTGTAAACTTTGTTATGATTGAATATAAAAATAGTCGCCATCAATGGCCCGTAATCCAAAGGTTAATTATGTTCACTCTGTATAGTAATGTATCCAGAGAGAGGCTGATGTGGTTATAGCACCCCGAAATAAGTATTTTTTACATAATTATGGATACATTTTAGTCTATTTCCATAACTCCACATAAGGTCGTCCTTGCTTGTAACCCTTCCACGAAACTAAATCCTCGATACTCTACTGTCACCTCAGGACCGTAATCAGTCGGCAGAGCCCAGGCGGGGGGGGGGGGGGGGGGTCTTTGAAATTTTTTTTTGATGTGGTTAATTTACAGCTTGTCTTTCCCCTTCTATTTTAACGATATATAAAAATAGACAGAAGTAAAAAGCAAGTCCCCACTCTTATAAAACTTTTGATTATCTATACTAATATTATAAAGGAGTAAAGATTGTTTTTTTGTTTGTTTGTTTGTTTGTTTGTTTGTTTGTTTGTAGGGGGTAATCTCTGGAACTACCGAACCGATTTCAAAAGTGATGGTGGCAAATTGATGGTGACAACCCCTCCTCCAACATAGGCTATATTTTATGTCGGTTTCACTACCCCCAGGGGGGTACAGGAGCGAAAAACGTTCTAAAATTGCGATTTTTTGTATACTGAAGGAGCTAGAAATTTGAAATTTGGCATTGTAGTTACTTATAAGATGTAAATGCTCTCTAAGAACAAATTTTAAAAAAAATCGAAATTTAAAAGAGTGAAATGAGCGAAAAGCGTTCTAAAAACATTCTAAATTACAATTTCTATGGAATCTCTGGAACTACAGAACCGATTTCAAAAGCGATGGTGGCAAATTGATGGTGAGAGTCCCTGCTCCAACATAGGCTATATTTTATGTCGGTTTCACTACCCCCAGGGGGGTGCAGGAGCGAAAAACGTTCTGAAATTTCGATTTTTTTTTATATTGAAGGAGCTAGAAATTTGAAATTTGACATTGTAGTTACTTATAGGATGTAAATGCTCTCTAAGAACAAATTAAAAAAAATTCGAAATTTAAAAGAGTGAAATAAGCGAAAAGCGTTCTAAAAACATTCTAAATTACAATTTCTATGGAATCTCTGGAACTACAGAACCGATTTCAAAAGTAATGGTGGCAAATTGATGGTGACAATTCCTGCTCCAACAGCCTCTTTAATAAAAAACTATACGTTGCTGACGACTGGGTTTTTCGCGAATCGTTGCCACAGATTAATCTCGGAAAATGGAACATTTGAAGTTACTGAAAAAAATAATAGCTCGAAAAGTATTTGTCAGAAAATTGTTAGACAAACTGCGTTTGAAAGGTAAAAAGTTGTATTTTTCTGGATATAAATTTTAAATCTAATGATTATGCCATTTTTCAAATATTGAATCTAAAAAATTACCAAATTTCACAAAGGAGTACCATAGCGAAACCTTCATGCGTAAAAAGATAATGATAAGGGCGACGTGTCCTGACGTGTATATTGGCACGAGTCAGAAGTTATAGTAGCCTTATTATTCTGTTAAAATATAAGAGTGAATTATGAAACGTCAATATTTTGTTTGATTAAAAGTTCGTTAAGAGAAATTGACCAGCGTAGCGGGCGTAGCTTGCTAGTAAAATTATAAAATTCTTAAATGTAATAAATTATGTTATTCGTATTGAAAGATTATGAAGTCTAGAAGGGGCTTAAGAAGTTGCTATGAGTGGCTTACCCCAGCCTGCCCACGTCTGGTTACGGCCCTGTGTCACCTGTAAACAAAAATCAAAACTATAAACTATATAATTTATAAATTGTAACACCTTCATTGTGAGAGTGTTAGGATTAGTAATTTTATGTGTATTTTAATTAACTACTATTGAATCTAGTGTTGCGTTTTCTCTGATTTCTAAGAATTTCAGAAAGTCTTAGAAGCAAAAGATAAAGAGATTCCTAGTAAAGTACTGTGTGATTTGCGAATAACTATTCCTAATTACTATAGTTAAGAATTTAATAAAATAAAACAAGTACTTAACAAACACTTAATAAAACAAACAGTTAAGCATTCTTCTACGTATTAATTAAGGGAATTTATTGTCTTTTTACTGTTCTTATTTGCAAAGAAACAAACTTTTCACTGAATGTAAAGTCTGAAGTAAATTACAACTTCGTCAACCCCTTAGAGACGAGCATCCATTCCAGAAGTTTTAATCTTTAATCACCGGTAATTCAAAATAGACATTTTTGTCGTATGCAATTGCAGAAATGCTAAGATTAAATAAGGCAAAATTTAGTGTTCAGATTTACTGGTAGGAATAATCAAGGAGCAACCTGTATGTTACGTACACGCGTACACATATACTTCACGCATACGTGACGCTCGTCGCGAAGGGGTGAATAAAATCTTCAGTTGAAGTCCTTTTAGCGGATTATTATTGGACACACTGTAAAAAATGACCAATGTTTCTTATTTTATGAAAATATACTATAACCACGAACGAAAATATAATATAATCTTCTGAGTTATCCCAAAATCCGAATAGCGTGTTCCATTGTCTTTTGAATCCCCAGAAACCAATACATTTCCAAAATTTAAAGAATTATTTAAAAAAACAAAGTATTTTCCGCTGCCCGTATTTTTCAGAAACGTTTCCGAAGGGTTTTTATTAGTGTATTAATTCGTGTCTTCAGCCTGGAATACCTGTTTTTCGAATGCTATCCATTCTCAAGTGAACATTTTCATGCTCAAAAAATATGTTTAACAGACAAATATGCAAAAGTAACAGCGTTAAAATTAACATTAAAATTAAGATTATTTTTTTACTCTTTCATGTATAAATTAACTTATGCGGCTGAAAACGTTTACTTGAGAATGGATAGCATTCGAAAAACAGGTATTCCAGGCTGAGGACACGAATTAATACACTATAAAAACCCTTCGGAAACGTTTCTGAAAAATACTTCGTTTTTATAAATAATTCTTTAAATTTTGGAAATGCATTGGTTTCTGGGGAATCAAAAGACAATGGAACACGCTATTTGGATTTTGGGATAACTCAGAAGATTATATTATATTTTCGTTGGTGGTTATAGTATATTTTCATAAAATAAGGAACATTGGTCATTTTTTACAGCTTAGTAACTCTCCTATGTCACAAGTTGTCACAGTCTATAGTGATTCTCTCCCCACCCCGTTCCTTTTGTGACATCATATTTGTTGCAGCTATTAATTTAGAGCTAATTTTGTGTAAAAAGTGTTATATACTATCAATTACCAATTGATATAAATACTATAAAAACGCCAAGATCTCGCGTGCTTTTATTTCATACACTGTTAAAATTTTGCAGCAAACTGTTCAGTCATTTGACCGATTTTAAGAAAATCGTTACATAACCGTAATTTAACTCTATTCTGACCATAAAATGGGCAATAATATGGTCAGAATAGAGTTAAATGACAGTTATGGACAGTTTGTTGCAAATTTTTAACCGTGTACTGTTGCAATTCAAGGGAAATGTGAAACTATATCTAAGGTTGCCTGAGTAAAAAAGCATATTTAAAAATACAGGATTAGTCTAAATTGTTTTTACAAAATAAGAAGAGTGATAGTACCCATCCAGACCAGCAATAATTACCATGGAACGTATAGGGCCGCATTCCACTCTGGGAGGCAGAAAAGAGTAAAGTCAAAACGCGTCGAGCATGAACAAGTCATCGCCTCTAACAACAATCCCTACTACACGTAAACACCAGCCGACATTTTCCGTGAACATCTGGGCATGTATACTTGTTGATTACGTGGTAGGTCGTGATTCTTGCCAGACCGTTTGACCGGCGCAACATAGCGTATCTTCTTGGAACAACTGCTTCCCAGTTTGTTGCAGGCTGTTCCGCTTCCCATCCAAGAGAGACATGTGGTTTATACACGATGGAGCCCCAGCATACTTTTGCGGAACGGTCCGGCACTTCTTGAGTGGCACATACCCCGCACGATGGATCGGACGTGGCGGACCTGTGGCTTGGCCTTCTCGCTCACCGGACCTCAACCCACTGGACTTTTTTCTTCTGGGGGTACATGAAATCCTGTGGACTCGGCTGAAGATCTCGTACCGCCGTTGTTGCCGTATAAAAAATTAACACAACACCAGGAATTTTCGAGAGCGTATGCCAGTCCTTCTTTCGCCGGTGTGAAGTGTGCAACAACACTCGTGGCCGCCACTTTGAGCATTTGCTGTGAATTGTTCTCTGATCAATAAATCAGATTGTGCAACTTTTGGT
Organism: Maratus michaelseni; assembly: GCA_963931845.1. NCBI lineage: Eukaryota > Metazoa > Arthropoda > Arachnida > Araneae > Salticidae > Maratus > Maratus michaelseni. Next base: position 8,905,654 of record OZ007598.1, read on the forward strand.
GTCGTTCATTCGCTTTCCCAACACTGCTGTAAGTTCATGTTGAAATTCTAATTTTACTGGTTTCTGCCTCTCAGAGTGGAATGCGACCCTATGTTCCATGGTAATTATTGCTCATCTGGATGAGTACCATCACCCCTCTTATTTTGTAAAAACAATTTAGATACACCCTGTATATATATATATATATATGTGTGTGTGTGTGTGTGTGTTACAGTCAATATGATTAATCCAGTCATTATTAATAATAACCGGTTATTATTAATAATGACCGTATTAATCATATTGACCGTAACACACACACACATATATATTTATGTATAACCATTAACGAAACATTACCGTAACACCAACAAAATCTATGAAATTATGAATTAGTACGTAAAAATTAATTGACAACGATAGTGTTCCAAAACACTCTGAATATAGATACCATATACTTATTTAAAAGAAGAAGAAATTAAATTGAAAATTGAAAAAATGAAATTTGTGGAATTTAGACAGAATTTTCAAGTCCCAAAAGCCTAAATACCACAAATAAAATGTGTGGTTTCATCATCATATTGACCATAACATTGCTAAAGAATATGATTTTGGGACTATCACACCATAATAGAGAAAAAAATCATAAAGTTAAAAAAATAATAAAAAGGAAAGAAACCTTACCCATAAAAATGAAAAAAAAACAAACAGTGAAATTAAATCATAAAGTTCAAAATACAACTGGATTAAAAAGGATATAGGGAAAAAAGCACAACAGTTACCAGATATACAGGAGTCATCACATAACACAGGCAATGAATTGCAGAAAGGCATTACATGTTGCCAAAATAAGTTTTAAAAGTTGATAAGCCATGGAATATTATTGTACAGCAAAGCAAAACTCAAACCATGGTGCTTCCATCTATGAGAAGATTAATGAATATTCTATGATTTAATAAAAGTAGTGGATTAAATGTATTAGTTAAAGATTAAACCAAATACTGTCTAAAGAATGATAACTATTAGTTAAATAATAAATAAATATAATTAAATAATAAATAAAATTATGCTGATAAAATATTCAATTACATTAAAATAAAAAATGGATGTATTAATGAAAAATTCTATGTTAATAAATGATATGTAAAATGGTAAAATTAATAATTATTGATTAATGCTAAAGAAAAATATTTGTACCAAGCAATGACATAGCCACAATTAAATAGCTTTGCCAAAAATGCAACATCACGTAAAATAATTTATAATCAAATTAAAATAATAAATTTTAAGAATTAAGATGCTAAGGAATTGAAATTAATATTCATTAAATATTGAACTTAATTAATTACATATAATGTTTCTACAAACAATGTTAAAAATTAAATACACATGATATAAGTGGATAGGGTATAACATTTAATAAAATTTAATACATGTATTATATTAGCATTTAAGAAAGTATACATAATAAGAAGATATATACAGGGTGTCTCAAAAGGTCGTTTACAAACGTAACATGCTGGTCTGTCATACCATAATAAACAAGATTTACATAGGAACTTGTGGTCGGAAATGCAAACTGCGACCGCTAGAGGGCGATGAGCGCAGACTTACGGGAGAGTGGGAAGCGTAATAATTTCAGGCGAGGACGTAGCAGGAAAAGGATGAATCGGTTTAGTAATGCAAAATTGGCCGATACGCATTATGTGTATGACGCCGGGGATGGAATTGCACGAGTCGTGGTACGGACGTACCTTGAGCGCTTCCCAAGCAGACGTCAGCCAAGTCATGTTTTGTTTGGACAATTGCACCGCAGATTGCGTGCAGCAGGAGCTTTCCAAGTACGTAGCCACATCGGTCGAGAACGCACTACACGAACACCTGTCGTAGATGAAACCGTGCTACTGGAATTTGACAGAAACCCGCAAACAAGTCTACGAGCAAGCGAACGCGTCTTGGGTGTGCATCGTTCCAGCATTATGCGCATACTGCATGAGACGCAACATCCCTACCATTTACAAAGAGTACAGGCAATGTGCTTTGACGATTATCCCCAACGCGTTGCATTCGCACGCTGTTATTTGCAACAGCGGGTCGCACAGCCGGATTTTCCCTCGTGGATTTTGTTTTTTGATGAATCCTGTTTTACACAGGACGGTGTCCTGAACCTGCACAACATGCACATATGGGTGCATGAAAACCCAATGAGTACACGTGCCCATGGACGTCAACAACGTTTCGCCGTAAACGTTTGGGCTGGTATTATCGGTGACATGAAAATCGCCCTGTAGCGGTAGCAGTTTGCATTTTCGAACACAAGTTCCTATATAAATCTTGTTTATCATGATATGACAGACCAGCATGTTAAGTTTGTAAACGACCTTTTGAGACACCCTGTATATATATATATATATATATATATTACACGCTTTATTTATTTATTTAGCCTATTTTAGGGAACGTGGTTTGGCACATAATTAACTCCATTGTTGTTGTAATTTATATACAGTTGCAACCATATAGAATATTTGGCGATTTATCACCTGCGCTTGGATAACGGAAAAATAGTTTAAAATTAATTTATAAATTTATAGTTAACTTCTAAAAATATTAAAAGGGTGTATTGTCATCCCAAACACACCTGAGTACGTAATGTTTATAGTTTTTGCATATAAGGAAACGTGTGAAAAATCGATTATGCAAAATTACATCTTTACATACAAAATCAGAGTTGAGTTAAACAAAAGAGTGTAGAAATACACATGTTTTATAAACTGTATTATTCTGATTACAAATAATACTTATCTATTTTTATATTTTAAATGTGATATCACAACATATTAAACCGTCCCCTCCGCTGTCACACTATATACAGGGTGTCCGGAAAGTCTGGAAACGGTCGAATAACTCGAGAAATATACATCGGAGTGAAAAATGGAAAATTACCTATCCAGTATTTTTTGAAAAATCTATTTAGGGATATCAAAGTTGCCATTTATCTAAAATATTGAACACGTATTTTTCCGTTTTTCAAGCCGATGTATAATTCTCGAGTTATTCGACCGTTTCCAGACTTTTCAATGGAAACGATTCTTTTTTGCATTTTACTCAGTTACAGCGTCATATACGATTTTCCGAAGAAAATGTTCAGTACAAAAGTTGCGTATTTTTTTCCCGTAGAATCCGAACCTGCAATAAAAAAGGGGGATTGCCATTTAAGATTTCAAAGTTGCCCCGCTTTCCCGCAATGGGGCAGAGTTGGGGGAAACTTTGATATCCCTAAATAGATTTTTCAAAAATATTAAACACGTATTTTCCGTTTTTCAATCCGATGTACATTTCTCGAGTTTTTCTACCGTTTCCAGACTTTTCGATAACACTGTATATCATATTTTTTTTACCTCCCCTCCCCTCTCCTCTTGGCGTATGGGGAAAATCAGCAAACGTTTTTTATAGCTATCTAATGTAATATATTTTAAATGCCTTAAATTTAAGGTGAAGTATCGGTTAATGATTTACATGTTAAAGTTTTTTTAGCAGAATGGTTTATCTCGCCTTAAAATCTCATATTATATTAGAATTACGATGGCATGCGACGATTTTTGGCTCTCTATTTGCAATTCCTTAGACGTCTTAGAAAATTTAAGATTTTAACAAAAGATAAACTTTAGATAAACCGTTAGATAGCTTTATGTTCATTTGAATTAATTGCTTTTAATTGTGCAGTATTTTTTTGCTGTTTTTCTAGATCTAAGAGGAACTTTTTCTTTTTATTTATTATTCAATTGAACTCTGTCGCTTTAGGCCCATTCAAATTAAATAAAACGTAAAATGAAAATAGGTATTATTTCGTATAAAAAAAATCATTATAAACGCTGATTATTTACTGAAGAACCTGGATTGACGTAATATACCTAAAATTTTAAATCCTGGTTAGGCAATATTTTATAATAGTGCGCACTGTATTTATATTATGATTTAGAGGTCTGCATGGACCGAAAATTTCAGGTTCAGGTCCATTTTTTTTTTTTTTTTTTTTTTTTTTTTTTTTTGCATTGGATAGTTGAGATCGATTTTCTATGCAGGCCCTTTTTCACTTTTTCGATTTTTGTTAAAATGTTTTCTTGTCTATTAAGATACTTTTTATTTCGGAACCGGTTTTCCAGTCGAAAGTGAAAGTATCCTCATAAAAAAAAAAAAAAAAAACTGCAAACAAAATCAAAAAAGTCAAAAAAGGGCCTGCATAGAGATCGACGTCAACTATACAACGCAAAAAAAAAAAAAAAAAAAAAAAAAAAAATTAAAAATATTGCCATGCAAACGAGATATTGTAAAATAACTGTCTTTTAGGATTAACATTAGCGAACGGGATTTTCGTGTGAGTGAAGTAGCCCCTTTAAAACCTAAAATTTCGAACCTGGGTCGGGCTGGCTCTGCCCGACCACGGTATAAAAGTTCTACCAAAACCCATCCCGACTCAATTTCTTCAAATATGCCGATATTTCTCAATTAAATTTCTTAAAAAAAAAAAAAAAAAAAAAAAAAACACTTATATTTGAAGGTTATTTTCAGATTATATATCCACAATTCAAGGCATACGGAATAACAATAATATTAATGACACACCACTTATATAGAAAATTACTTACATAGACACTGATTTAAGAAATTCACTTAGACAATTAGATCCAAATAATGATTCATTAAGAAAATCAATGTATTTAAGAATGAAAGAAAGGGATGGATAAAAAAAAATCATAGTTTTAAAGCTTTACAAAGAAAAAAGTAGATTTTTAAAACTATTTCACTGTAGTTTATTAAATAAAATAAAATTTCTAAAGATTTCTTTTAATAAATGTACAATATGACTAACTTTTTTTTTTAAATTAAATTTTAAGTAAATAAATAAATAAAATGCCAGCACATCATGAGCTAGAAATGAAGAATGAAGATCAGCCCCGGATCGACACAGAAAAAAAGAAGTATCTCCCGTCCCGAATCTACAGAAAAAAGTAAGACCCGAATCCGGACAGGAAAGAATGAAGACCAGTCCCGGCCCGACCCGGTCAGAGTCTACAAGAAAGTAAGCTCAAACCCCTCAAGACCCATGTCTAATGAAAGAAAATTGGACATAGCCCGGCCCACGTGCCGGACAGGACTCGAGTTTATAGCCAAGTTCGTGGCAGTGCAGACCTCTGCTATAGTTTTCTAATAGTAATTTTTTTTATTAAAAGGTATTAAATCCAGGATTATTAACTCTTGATTCCTATCAAATGTAAGCAAAAAAATTGCATTTTCAAAGATATTTTAAAGGAAAATTATATACAAGTCTAAACCAGCTTAAGGCAACTTTTATGCGTCTATTGCATAATTCTTTAAAGATTGCACATGTACATTGTAAGAAAAAAAATACAGTATACAGTTTCTTGAAAATTTGCGACGACATTATTTATTAAATATTTTTTTCATGAATACAACCATTTTTTCTGCAAGTATTTCGGAAAACATAAAATATAAAAATCCAAATTTGCTGTTAATTTACAACAAAAAAGAAGTTAACATTCAAATTAACACTGATTTTGCCACAATTCTTTTTCTTTTCTTTTCTTTTTTTTCTTTTTTTTTATCTGACAGTGTTAGGTTCAGGAGGAATTTTTCTACGTATAATTTGCAACTCAAAACAATGTAAAAGCAATGTGCGTACACTCATTGAAATTTCCAAAAAGTCAGTCACCACTATTAAAAAAAATAAATATATTTCAAATTTAAATTGCCTAATCTCCCCATTTATTCGCAGAATTCGTAATAATTTTATGTGGTTAAATACAGCGAAAAATTCTATTAAAAAACTGTGGTAAAATTGTACGCACCCTGTAAAAGCAATTTTTGGGTATTCTTTTAAACGAAAACTGTTTTCTTTGTTCCCCTTTAGTGAGAAATTTCTGAAATGTGGGTTTAAATGGAAAATTGCAAAACTGGTGGGGACAACCTCATTAGACAACCTTTATAGTGTATGTGACCGTCTTTGAACGTGTGATTTTTCAACTGAAAATAAAACGACTAAATTTGGAAACAACGGATTTTAATATAGATTTTTCTCCTGAAAGGTGAGATAGAGTTAAGAAGGATTATTGTCCTTTCTGGATGTCTTCCAAAGCATTTCAAGGGAAAGTAACAATGGAGATCACAGGTATCTACAGTTACCACGTCATACAGTCTTCATGCGGTCTACTTCGTTTTGGCACCTCTTAATAAAGGTATTGCACCTGTTGGAAGAAAGAAAAAGCTCGACATTTTCAGCTGCTAAACTGAACCGAAAAAAATGGTGACTGAAAATTAAAAAAATATAAAACCGTCTTTGAAAATCCTTTATTCCGATATTGTCATGGTCAGGGGTCGGAAGTAGCGAAACTACTGTAGTCGCTACTTTTTACAGTAGTTTTTAGTGTAGCGCACTACATTTTGAACAATGTAGTGTAGCGAGTAGCGCGATACAAAAAATCAGTAGTTTGTAGCGAGAACCAACGCTACTTTTAACGCTACTTTAGGGGAAAATGTGCCATTCTGCAAATCGCGTGGTCGAAATTGCTTCTTTTGTGCAGAATTTGTTCTGCTCAACAATTTTCTTATCACAGTGGCAAAGCTCAGCTTCAGTGTATAGCAACGCAAAGCGTGAAGTCATAGAATTTTTCCCATTGACACTTGCAGCTGAAATCAAGTACTAACCCATCAAAAGAATTAATTTTCTTGTTGGTAACAGTTATCTATTTATTCGTTATTAAGTCTTCATGGATTTAACTCCGGGTTTCTTATTATTTGGAATTGCTCTATTTACAGAATTATTTGTTTTTTGCATTTAGGGTTGTTTTTCTGTAATTTTCTAGTTTATAATATCTAGTTTTGGAGAAAACAAAGCATTTTTTTGTACGTTATCTTTCTTAATTTTTTAATGCGTCGGTTATGTCGCATATAGTATTTAATTGTATCCTGGCAGACGCGACATAACTAGGGAGTCACTTTATTATTTAATCCGTGTCTTAAAATTCAGTGTAAATTGAGCAGTTTTACAAAATTCGAAAGTAGCGAAGTAGTGACTACTTTTGAAAAGTAGTTTGTAGTCGCTACTTTTTAAAACAAGTAGTTGTAGTTGTAGTTAACTACATTTTCGACAAAGTAGTTGTAGCTGTAGTTAACTACATTTTCGACAAAGTAGTTGTAGTTGTATTTCGCTGCAATAAAAAAGTAGTTTTTCCGACCCCTGGTCATGGTTTTCATAACCAATACCCAAATGTAGCAGATCATTATCCAATTATGGCATCAATTTTTCGTAATTGTTATGTCATTACGTTCGATGAATTGCGTTTTTAATGCTGCTCATATTAGAAAATGGCTCTAATTCATTTTAACAGTGTTGTCGAATCTTGCGGAATTTTTATTCAAAAATCCCGAATTCAGGTTCCGACGCCAGAAAATTTTGAATAATATTTTTATTTTTTTTTTATTTACGGAATATGTAACATTATCTAAAACAAAAAGAACTATTCAAAATGTCTTGTAAGAATTAAGAATTTCTGAATAAAAATTCCTCCAGATTTGGCAGTACTGTATCTTAACATCAGATACAATTTGACAGTGATCCAACCATTTTTATTAAAGGAAACATGGACGTACACCAAACACCATCATCATCGGGCTGTTATAAAGTCTACTAAGAATCTTCTTGAATGTACAGTTTTTTAAACAGACATATAATTGTAAAATATATTAATCAAATATTCATTGTCTACTTTCCCTTATTTTTTTAAATTCATTTTCTACGCTATACAGGGTGTTTAAAATAAAATAAAAAGGTTTCTTAAATTTAAAACTAACTAAAAGTTACTTTTATTCAAAAGTAATAACTTCAACTTTAACTGAATCCATTTTTGTTCGATGTTTTGTTTTGTAAGCTCATGTTAGTACTGATGGGATTATGTGATACCAAGGCGAAACGTATACTTTATTTAATTTGTTTTAATATTTTTATGTATTTATTTTTATTTAGATGTTTTTAAATCTAGTAAATTCTGTCTAATGTATCATAGTTAATTTTATACATTGATTTAATTCAGATGTTAAAATGTATGTATTTCTTACCTCTAGTATTGCTGCACACTGGATAATCTTCTCGATGAAGTAAAGTCCTTTTAAAACACGGGAAACCATTGTGAATCTGTATACTGCGTTGGCTTTCTGCTGTGATACGAGATGTCAATGCACATTCTCTGATATCATATAGATATACAGGGCCTGTTTACCGAATAGGCCCGTGAAGCCCGAGCTTACCCACTGAAATACAAAGGGGCCCCCAAATTTACTTTTCAAAACTAATTTATAGGGAAAAAATTTCAGTCAGGGTAAAAAATGTATTTTTTCCCTTTAATTATAGCTACTAAATTTTCCCTCAGACTAATACTGACACATTTATTTAAACTCTATTTTTTTTCTGTTGATATAATAAATGGTATAAAAGCAGAGATTAAATGCAACTTATTTTCATTTTTCTTATGTTTTATATTTTAATTTCAAACTTGTTAAAAATAACATAAAATTTAATCTGTATAATTATATTTTATTTATATTCATAAAGAGTAGAGAAATTATATAAAATAGGGAGAATAAGTTATTTAAATAAAGGGGAAAGTAATTAGCATTCAGGTAATACCAAATTTCTGTTTACAAAATTGTGTTGCAGCAAGCATAAATTTACGTCAAATATTTGTTGTCCCTGCATTGTTCTTAGCACTGGCAAATCCTGCAATTTGTAAAGCATAAAATTTATTTTGAAGTTCAGATATTCGCACCTGTTCCATATTTGTAAATTAATTTAAAGAATTAATTATGTATAATTATGTATAGAATAAAAAAATTTTTATATGTATAATGGTAGTTTTAGTTTAATATTAAAAGTGTTGTTTACTCAAAATTTTGATGGCAAAAATTCAAATTGTTGAAGCATAATTGGCGGATTAAAAGCCCCCCCCCCCTCATGTGTGACGTCGGGCCTTGTAGATATATAGTATACCCGCCACATACAAATACAAAGAGTGGTAATAGTACTCGGCCAAATTTGTATAAGTAGGCTGAGAATGGACTAATGATTTGTCTTAGATAGATATATATTCCAATGATGGAAACGGATGTTTTCTGATACTTTTGGGTAAAGATTATATGTATGTCCTCCACTTTGATGATTTTCCCAATATATCTCAAAGTTGTTTCTTAAGGTGGTTCTCAAATAACCTGCTCAACAACGCGAAATTTTCTGACACAATTTCAGACTCTTCTTTAAGGTGTCCGAATACCTTCGGAGGGCCTTTTTAAACATTATTTTAAAATATGACTTTTTTTGCATTGTATATCATGATGTGATTAAAAAAGTAAAATAAAACAGAAAAAGTTATACATTTCAAATTATTTTTTTATATTTTGGGGAAAAAATAAGCAAAAAACAGCGAAAATAATCACTTCCGCAAAACATCATAACTCAACTTTAAATCAAGATATTGTTATTTTGTAAGCATTATTATAATTATTAAACCTTTTTCTGGGGAATGAACTACTCTCATATTTGTGAGTCAAATATTTAAAACTATATAGACAGTTAATCAGTGATGAAGCAAAAATTACTAAAAAATTATTGCAAATTGGAAACTTTATCAATAATTAAAAAAAACTAATACACTTACTGCTACGAGTGTAGGTCATTCCCTTTATTGCACTTTGCAAAGCATACAAAAAAAATTTTTTGAAAGAGATTCATCCATAATTTTTTCCGTTATGATGTTTTGCGTAAATACAAAATGTTAAAAAATTGATTTTCAAAAAACGCAAAAACAAAATTTAAATCAAAATCTTACCTTTATTTTGAAAAGCAAACCTTAATATGTTACTCAATTTATACACTATATTATCTATTTTGTTTAAAACAATTGCTGTTTTTCTTTTTCAAATTATTTTAAAATTTTCTCTGATTCTTTACTTTTGGGTTTACATAGCATTGAAAAACGTGCTGACTTCCGGTCAGCAGAACGATACTTCCGGTTTCAAAATAATGATACTTAGTAACTTTAAAATGCAATAACTTGACTTCTAAATAAGATATAAACAAAATTCAAACAGATTTGGAAAGATAAAGAGTCCTGCTATTATATTATACCAAAATCTAAAAATCGATATTTCGGCCAAAAATCGGCTTTTAAAGGTGTACGGATACCTTAAACGCAAAGGCGTAAAATTGGCAGGCTTGACTATTGAAGCGATTTTGGAATTGAAATGAGTTTTCCATTTTTTGATAAATAGATTACTTATCGAGTTATAAGCGATTCGTGTCACGTGACAACGCATTTTTTCCCTGGCTAGCGTAGTTGCGACGAAAATTCGGTTCAAAACGTCGAGTTTGAGAGTATTTTCTAAAAAATATTTTGCCTTTGGCAAAAAATAGAAGACGTGTTTCGATTACATAGTTTCTGAATAAGAACACTTGCCTTTTCCATGCGTTTAAGAACAAAAATGAATTAAAATATATATCATAAAATAGTCAGTTTGGATTTGATAACTGCCTTAACCCCTTGAAGGGCACTGGTATATTATATATACCACTTAATTTTAATCCCAAAATGCCACAATGACATCAGAATTTTATAATCAAATTTTGAATTTATAAGGTACATGAGGAAAAGCTTTTACTTATTTTAAAATAAATTCGTTCGTGAATCCTTGGTGTCAACCAATCATTTCAATATTTTTGCTACAAGAGTACTTTGCCCCTGAAGGGGTTTAGATATTGTTTCAGGAATTAAAGTGGAAGAAATATGGACAAATGGAGAAGCTCAGTGATAGAGTGGACCAATATATATATGGAATATCTATGTTTTCCAATACTTTTAACTCTGACATGCTATTTGAATGTAAAAGAAACGCTTTACAGAAGGAAGACAGTTCCCAGAAGATGGCATCATGAATTGCTAATAGTTTTGTATGATAAACTGAATTTTCATTTCACAACTTTATCTACTTTATCAAAATTAATTGAGAGTCTTTGAACACACAAAATCATAACCTGGACCACTCAGCTTTAGAATCATCTGTATAGATGGTTATTGGATGATGGAATTCTGTCAGTAGAGAAGAAACAACGTTCCGGCCTCAGGAGGTGGAGTGTGGAGTGAGGAGGGAGGAGGGCTCCTCCTCCCGAAGTGTCCTCCTCCTCTTCCTCCTCCCGAAGTGCCCTCCTCCTCCTCCCAAAGTGCCCTCCACCTCCCAAAGTGCCCTCCTCCTCTCAAAGTGCCCTCCTCCACTACTTAAGATAAGGGGATTAATTAAGGATTAGTGTTAATTAATTTTAATTGCGGGACTTAGAAATTTTTCGAGGCCATTTTTTTTTTTTCGCGGAGAATTTTCTACTAGAATACGAGGTGTGTTTCAATGGATTTATTTTAGCGAATTAGAAGTTTAATTAATTTTAATTTTAATTAATTTTAATTGGGGAACTTAGAAATTTTTCATAGCAATTTTTTTTTTTCAACGAGAGTATGCAGTTTGATTATGAGTGTATGCAGTAGAAGTAAATGATTAATTAATTAAAAATATTAATTAAAAATAGTAATTAATTAATTTTAATTGCAGAACTTAAAAATTTTCGCGAGATTTTTTCAACGAGAGTAGGGTATTCGATATACATGTTAGAGGAGAATTTTAAAAGTCAATAATGGTTTAATTAAAAATGGTGATTAATTTTAATTGAGGAACTTAAACATTTTTCGAAGCAAATATTTTTTCAACGAGAGTAGGCTATTTGTTATACATGTTAGAGTATATTACAGGTGAATTTTAAAAGTCAATAATGATTTAATTAAAAAGGGTCATTAATTAATTTTAATTGGAGAACTTAAGAAATTTTGGCAAGATTTTTTTTTCCCCTCAACGAGAGTACGCAGTTTGCATGTGCAGTAGAATGGTAGATGCTAGTAATTAAAAAGGGTCATTAATTAATTTTAATTGGCGGACTTCAACATTTTTGAGGCAAACAGGCGCGTTTTAATGAATTCGATATAGGTTGTAGTAGGTCCCGCATGAATGATACTGTACTCAACTGAATAGCTCCCCCCCCTCCCCCTCCCTTTTTTACCCAGAGGGGGCCCTTCGATAGACTAACAATACACACTTACAAAAGTATAGAGTACTATAAAAAGAATTTTAGCGTATATGTAAATAAACAAGTATGTAAAATCAGGCATAATTCATGAATCACTTTCCACAAAAAATACAGATTGGTACAAAAAGAATTTTAACGTATATATAAAATAAACAAGAATGAAAAATCATGCGTAGCGACATAATTCATGAATCACTTTCCAACATCATTGAAATGTTATGTGAATAAAATATAATTTTACCAGCTAGTGCGTAGTTAATTAAAATAGTGAACAGATCCCCTTTTTAATAAAAAGGAACCCTTCACAATAATCCATTTATGCATAAGGACCCTTCATAAAATCAGATAATTTACACTTTACCCTGTTTTTTTTCAATTCAAGTTAGGGTAAAAGTACAGTTTACGCATCGATAGATTCAAAATACAGGGACCCTTCGAAGTGTGAACTCGCATTAGACTGTAGGGCCCCTTCATAAAATAAATGAGATACATGCCCTATTCGACCTTTTTTTTTTTTTCAATTCAAGTTAGGCTAAAAGTACAGCTTACGCATCGATAGGTTCAAAATACAGGGACCCTTCGAAGTGTGAACTCGCATTAGACTATAGGGCCCCTTCATAAAATAAATTAGACACATGCCCTATTCAAATAAAAACCACCCTTCACAAAAACTGTAGGGGTTCCCTTTTGGAATAAAAAAGCATCCTTCACAAAAATTCCAATTATGCATAAGATCCCTTCATAAAATCAGATAATTTACACTTTCGCCTTTTTTTTTTTTTCAATTCAAGTTAGGCTAAAAGTACAGCTTGCGCGTCGATATGTTCAAAACACATAGTTATAGATATTAAGCTACCTTCACAAAATAAATTCAATAGATTCATGTTATATTATGGCGACAGAAATACAAGGGATACTCACCTTCCATGAAAATGCAAGGTCCGCTGTTTGAATGAAAAGGCCTCCCTTCACAATATACCCTGTAAAAATATTATGATTCCACAGATATTTTAAGAAATAGAGTACTAATCTCAAATGAATACGAATTCATGCAATGTAAAAAATAGGTTTTACACGAACACATTTTTAGTATAACGTTCAAAATATAGTTTTTAGAAAAAAGATTCATGTTTCACCAAATTTATCATACAAGTCTGTAAAATAGGGTAGATCATTTCATGAAAAATAATTGAATTTTCGAATGATTATGCTTTAAAATACATATTTATAACTGCAACTAAGATTTGAATGTTCCCCCTCAACATGCATATCGCTGAATCATAATGAGTCATATTATCAGATAAGCGAAGATCTTGCTTTGATTTCACCCCGTATGCGATAATGAGTCACTCCGCGATAAGAAATACCTGAGACTCGTAATTTCTGACACATTTTTTGTAGGTAAATGAACTATTTAAAACCGTCAATGTATACGAATTATTTCGTGTAGTTCTATATAGGTGCTACTCTTCATATATACATATGGTGATATATACTAAAATCTGTTAAGTTTTAAAAGGCTTCACTGTGTATTCATTGTAAAATAAGAAATATCCCTTAAGAATTTTGAGTATAAGAGACGGGTTTAAAGGAATTTGAATCTGTTTAAATGTACCTGTGTTTAAATGAACTTGATACAGCTTAGGGTAAAAAATATACAGGAGTCCCTATAAAATATAGGAATTAAATTTTAAATAATATAAAACTAAATTACATTAGTCTATGCTTTTTTTGTATAGAAAAATTATACTAAATTGAGTTTTTAGTATTTTAACTTAAAAACTTCTTTTGAGGAATGAATAACTAACCTTTTGACTTTGTTTTTATAAAATATATATTGTACTATTTAGTTAGGGCATTATTTAAAAAATTTTTGTTTTTAATATTGAAAAAAAATGTATCTTACATAAATATTTAAACCATAATGTACTGGAATTCATCCAAATTTGATCGACTGCATGCATGTCTTAAAAGAACTAAACGTGTTCGCTTATCTCTTAAAACCACGGGATATTATAACGTTATGGATAAAGCATAGGGTAGAATACAGAATGAATAGGTATTATAAAGCAGAATCATAAATTTTGCATACTTTACACTTGTAGTATGTGAAATGATTGCTACTATTGTCTATATGAGAAAATGAATCATCAACGAATCTTATTAGTGTATGTTATATTTAACCAACAGGCTTGAAATGCGTGAATTTTGACTAGAATTAATCATTGAATGTAAAAATGATTTATTTTTAGATCTAATATTTATATCGTTTAACATTTTAAAATATATACATAAATTAATCTTACCTTATTCACAAACTTGCAATCCCGTCTTCAATATATGACTACAGCATGAAAAAACATGCGTGCTACTTGTATAGCAACAGATCAGAAATGATTTCAGTACAAGTCCATTATCTTATCGTTAATCTATAGATTAGTAACATCACGTGACTGATTGCGATAACATTCTATATAAGATTTACTGATATGAATACATTTCAATTCATTTCTCCCAAAAGCAAGTGTATGAGTTGGTTGTGAGATCTAGGTAAGTATCCTTACTTTATATATTTAAAGTTATAATATATGAATAGATATAATATTAATGTATTTTTTCAATATGTATGGTAGGCAAAAAGGAATAGGTAGGCAAAAAGAATAGGTATTATTGCATGTTTCCTCTAATTTATTTTTAAAATAATTATTTTAAAAATACATACTAACAATTTATGCGATGAGTCACACAGCATGATGGGACGATACATGAAATTTATTTTTATATTATACAAGCTCCTATATACAATTCATATGGGTGAGCAAGATTATTTTTAGAATTTTTCACTCTTACCCTCTATAGGCTATACTTTTAAAATAGTAGTATTCGAATACTTGTAAAATGTAATTATAGCTTAGTAATTTTCTAGTCTTTTAACTATGCCGTTGAAGGAGTATTGTCATATTTAACTAACAGGCTCGAACATGCGTGAATTTTGACTAGAATTATTCACTGAATGTAAAAAAAAATGATTTATATTTAGATCTAATATCGTTTAACATTTTAAAATCCTATTAAAAGTATATACATTAGTATGCTTGTGAAAGGCCTATTGTTAATACGAAACGTTGTGTGAAGTGTCCTGTTTTAGGGTTAAAAGTTTCGTGAAGGGGTCTGTTTGAAGGAGCCTGTTTCGAAATGACTTAAGAACGCACAATTTATTCCTAAACATTCAACTCGATTCGTTATATATGCTTTATTAAGTATTCAATAAAAAATAATAACTAAGAAATAAAATTAAAAATAGTAATTAAGAGATATCCTTAAAAATTCTTGCGATAGGAGATTGGTTTTAATTAAATAGGTTAATGAATCTAATTCGATACAAGTCTTGTTAAAACAGAGATTATAGTTAAAATACACATTAATTATACAGCATTACACTGTATTACACAATGCGCTACCTCACCTATATTATCCCAGAAATACCTTCGATAAAATTTAGACTAACAATACGCACCTAAAAAATATATACAGAGTACCCAGAAAATGATAGGAATGAATGAAAAATTTTAACGTAAATTATAAAATAGGATCTACAATAAGTGACAATAAATAAATATGAAGGAAAAATCATGAGTCATGGTATACTTTATGAAACACTTTTCAATGCTATGTGACTATCGTTAAGAATTTGAAATAAGTGAATTAGATTTAATAATTCATACTGGAAATGTATTTTTAAAAAAATTAATAGCTTCGTCTACTTTTAAATCATTCAAGACATATGATGAAGATTTAACCGCTGCAGAACGACTAAAAACTAGTATCTTAATGAATAGACCTATTTACGTCGGGTTCACAATTTTAGAATTATCTAAATTAGTTATATATGATTTTCATTACAATTTTATAAAGAAAACATACAAAGATCATGCAGTTTTACTCTTTACGGATATAGATTCCTTAACTTATCATATTCAAACACATAATATTTATAAGGATATGGAGCACCATCATGATTTTTTCGACTTTTCTGAATACTCGAAATCCCATCGTCTAAACCGCACAAGTATCGAACCCACAAACATATAATCAGACTTGACATTTTATAACCAGGACGCTAACCACAGGGCTAAGTGAGCCCCCGCTTATTTTATAATCACCACGCTGACTATTGGACTTAGTAAGCCCCAGGCTAATTTATATACACCACGCTAACTATTGGGCTTAGTGAGTCCCTGCTTATTTTATAGTCAACATGCTAACTATTGGGCTTAGTGAGCCCCAGGCTAACTTATACCAACCACGCTAACTGTGGGGCCTAGTGAACCCCCGCTTATTTTATAGCCACCATACTAACCACAGGGCTAAGTGAGCCCCCGCTTATTTCATAGTCACCATGCTAAGTATTAGGCTGAGTGAGCCCCAGGCTATTTTATACCCACTATGCTAACTAATGGGCTGAGTGAGACCCAGGCTATTTTCTACCCACCACGTTTACTGGGCTTAGTGTGCCCCCGCTTATTTTATAGCTACCACGATAACCACAGGGCTGAGTGAGCCCCCGCTTATTATATAGTCCACACGCTAACTACTGGGCTGATTAAGCCCCAGGTATTTTATACCCATCACGCTAACTACTGGGCTGAGTGAACCCCAGGTTATTTAGTCGCATGAATATGATTTCCAAGGTATATGTCCTAACTTGATTTAGACCATTGCCTATAGTAAGATAAAGCTGGGAAGTAAATTGGTAAACTATGTACCTCGAAAACTCACTTGTATTTTCTTAAATATCTGCAGAAATCAGCATAGTTTATTAAAATTATATACATTCTCATTAGTTTATGAATCTACTAACTTATAATATCTATATGGTAACTTGGATTATTAGTATTCCCACTTAAAAATTTCTTTTGTAGATTTAATATGATAAACACTAACATGAGACTGACTAAACTTTTACCATTTTCATTTCAACTTAGTTTTAGGAAATTTATCTACATAGCTTTAAATTTTACTGTTTAGTAAGTCTATTATTTCAAAGTATTATTTTTTAGTTCTAATATACAAAACGTATTCATATCGTTTTACATAGTAGGTATCAAATTAATTTAAAGTCATATTAAAAATATATATATATATATATATACAAATACTATTCTTACCTAACACACCAGCTAGCTAAGCACCCAACCGTCTCACACCAAGACTCTGAGAAAAGTGAATGCTTGTTCAGGGCCTTATCAGCTAATATAATCACTGATAAGACTTGATCACGTGACATGTGACGTCACTGTTTAAGTGATATCACGTGACCATGTGGTATCATTCAATACGTCACCAATGACGTCAGAGATCACGTGACTAGGTCATAAAAGAACCAATTGCTAATTACAATTAACAATTTACCTTTAATTGATTTGTATAATATATATATATATAGATAAATTAATACCTGATTTTTCTATTATTTCGTAAAACAAGGTACATGTGCTATGTATTACGAAATAATACATAGAAAAAATCAGGTAATAATTTATCTATATATATATATATTATACAAATCAATTAAAGGTAAATTGTTAATTGCAATTAGCAATTGGTTCTTTTATGACCTAGTCACGTGATCTCTGACGTCATTGGTGACGTATTGAATGATACCACATGGTCACGTGATATCACTTAAACAGTGACGTCACATGTCACGTGATCAAGTCTTATCAGTGATTATATTAGCTGATAAGGCCCTGAACAAGCATTCACTTTTCTCAGAGTCTTGGTGTGAGACGGTTGGGTGCTTAGCTAGCTGGTGTGTTAGGTAAGAATAGTATTTGTATATATATATATATATATATTTTTAATATGACTTTAAATTAATTTGATACCTACTATGTAAAACGATATGAATACGTTTTGTATATTAGAACTAAAAAATAATACTTTGAAATAATAGACTTACTAAACAGTAAAATTTAAAGCTATGTAGATAAATTTCCTAAAACTAAGTTGAAATGAAAATGGTAAAAGTTTAGTCAGTCTCATGTTAGTGTTTATCATATTAAATCTACAAAAGAAATTTTTAAGTGGGAATACTAATAATCCAAGTTACCATATAGATATTATAAGTTAGTAGATTCATAAACTAATGAGAATGTATATAATTTTAATAAACTATGCTGATTTCTGCAGATATTTAAGAAAATACAAGTGAGTTTTCGAGGTACATAGTTTACCAATTTACTTCCCAGCTTTATCTTACTATAGGCAATGGTCTAAATCAAGTTAGGACATATACCTTGGAAATCATATTCATGCGACTAAATAACCTGGGGTTCACTCAGCCCAGTAGTTAGCGTGATGGGTATAAAATACCTGGGGCTTAATCAGCCCAGTAGTTAGCGTGTGGACTATATAATAAGCGGGGGCTCACTCAGCCCTGTGGTTATCGTGGTAGCTATAAAATAAGCGGGGGCACACTAAGCCCAGTAAACGTGGTGGGTAGAAAATAGCCTGGGTCTCACTCAGCCCATTAGTTAGCATAGTGGGTATAAAATAGCCTGGGGCTCACTCAGCCTAATACTTAGCATGGTGACTATGAAATAAGCGGGGGCTCACTTAGCCCTGTGGTTAGTATGGTGGCTATAAAATAAGCGGGGGTTCACTAGGCCCCACAGTTAGCGTGGTTGGTATAAGTTAGCCTGGGGCTCACTAAGCCCAATAGTTAGCATGTTGACTATAAAATAAGCAGGGACTCACTAAGCCCAATAGTTAGCGTGGTGTATATAAATTAGCCTGGGGCTTACTAAGTCCAATAGTCAGCGTGGTGATTATAAAATAAGCGGGGGCTCACTTAGCCCTGTGGTTAGCGTCCTGG
The DNA here is from genome assembly GCA_963931845.1 of Maratus michaelseni. Taxonomy (NCBI): domain Eukaryota; kingdom Metazoa; phylum Arthropoda; class Arachnida; order Araneae; family Salticidae; genus Maratus; species Maratus michaelseni. Next base: position 8,924,706 of record OZ007598.1, read on the forward strand.
TTATAAAATGTCAAGTCTGATTATATGTTTGTGGGTTCGATACTTGTGCGGTTTAGACGATGGGATTTCGAGTATTCAGAAAAGTCGAAAAAATCATGATGGTGCTCCATATCCTTATAAATATTATGTGTTTGAATATGATAAGTTAAGGAATCTATATCCGTAAAGAGTAAAACTGCATGATCTTTGTATGTTTTCTTTATAAAATTGTAATGAAAATCATATATAACTAATTTAGATAATTCTAAAATTGTGAACCCGACGTAAATAGGTCTATTCATTAAGATACTAGTTTTTAGTCGTTCTGCAGCGGTTAAATCTTCATCATATGTCTTGAATGATTTAAAAGTAGACGAAGCTATTAATTTTTTTAAAAATACATTTCCAGTATGAATTATTAAATCTAATTCACTTATTTCAAATTCTTAACGATAGTCACATAGCATTGAAAAGTGTTTCATAAAGTATACCATGACTCATGATTTTTCCTTCATATTTATTTATTGTCACTTATTGTAGATCCTATTTTATAATTTACGTTAAAATTTTTCATTCATTCCTATCATTTTCTGGGTACTCTGTATATATTTTTTAGGTGCGTATTGTTAGTCTAAATTTTATCGAAGGTATTTCTGGGATAATATAGGTGAGGTAGCGCATTGTGTAATACAGTGTAATGCTGTATAATTAATGTGTATTTTAACTATAATCTCTGTTTTAACAAGACTTGTATCGAATTAGATTCATTAACCTATTTAATTAAAACCAATCTCCTATCGCAAGAATTTTTAAGGATATCTCTTAATTACTATTTTTAATTTTATTTCTTAGTTATTATTTTTTATTGAATACTTAATAAAGCATATATAACGAATCGAGTTGAATGTTTAGGAATAAATTGTGCGTTCTTAAGTCATTTCGAAACAGGCTCCTTCAAACAGACCCCTTCACGAAACTTTTAACCCTAAAACAGGACACTTCACACAACGTTTCGTATTAACAATAGGCCTTTCACAAGCATACTAATGTATTAATTTATCTATATATATATATTATACAAATCAATTAAAGGTAAATTGTTAATTGCAATTAGCAATTGGTTCTTTTATGACCTAGTCACGTGATCTCTGACGTCATTGGTGACGTATTGAATGATACCACATGGTCACGTGATATCACTTAAACAGTGACGTCACATGTCACGTGATCAAGTCTTATCAGTGATTATATTAGCTGATAAGGCCCTGAACAAGCATTCACTTTTCTCAGAGTCTTGGTGTGAGACGGTTGGGTGCTTAGCTAGCTGGTGTGTTAGGTAAGAATAGTATTTGTATATATATATATATTTTTAATATGACTTTAAATTAATTTGATACCTACTATGTAAAACGATATGAATACGTTTTGTATATTAGAACTAAAAAATAATACTTTGAAATAATAGACTTACTAAACAGTAAAATTTAAAGCTATGTAGATAAATTTCCTAAAACTAAGTTGAAATGAAAATGGTAAAAGTTTAGTCAGTCTCATGTTAGTGTTTATCATATTAAATCTACAAAAGAAATTTTTAAGTGGGAATACTAATAATCCAAGTTACCATATAGATATTATAAGTTAGTAGATTCATAAACTAATGAGAATGTATATAATTTTAATAAACTATGCTGATTTCTGCAGATATTTAAGAAAATACAAGTGAGTTTTCGAGGTACATAGTTTACCAATTTACTTCCCAGCTTTATCTTACTATAGGCAATGGTCTAAATCAAGTTAGGACATATACCTTGGAAATCATATTCATGCGACTAAATAACCTGGGGTTCACTCAGCCCAGTAGTTAGCGTGATGGGTATAAAATACCTGGGGCTTAATCAGCCCAGTAGTTAGCGTGTGGACTATATAATAAGCGGGGGCTCACTCAGCCCTGTGGTTATCGTGGTAGCTATAAAATAAGCGGGGGCACACTAAGCCCAGTAAACGTGGTGGGTAGAAAATAGCCTGGGGCTCACTCAGCCCATTAGTTAGCATAGTGGGTATAAAATAGCCTGGGGCTCACTCAGCCTAATACTTAGCATGGTGACTATGAAATAAGCGGGGGCTCACTTAGCCCTGTGGTTAGTATGGTGGCTATAAAATAAGCGGGGGTTTACTAGGCCCCACAGTTAGCGTGGTTGGTATAAGTTAGCCTGGGGCTCACTAAGCCCAATAGTTAGCATGTTGACTATAAAATAAGCAGGGACTCACTAAGCCCAATAGTTAGCGTGGTGTATATAAATTAGCCTGGGGCTTACTAAGTCCAATAGTCAGCGTGGTGATTATAAAATAAGCGGGGGCTCACTTAGCCCTGTGGTTAGCGTCCTGGTTATAAAATGTCAAGTCTGATTATATGTTTGTGGGTTCGATACTTGTGCGGTTTAGACGATGGGATTTCGAGTATTCAGAAAAGTCGAAAAAATCATGATGGTGCTCCATATCCTTATAAATATTATGTGTTTGAATATGATAAGTTAAGGAATCTATATCCGTAAAGAGTAAAACTGCATGATCTTTGTATGTTTTCTTTATAAAATTGTAATGAAAATCATATATAACTAATTTAGATAATTCTACAATTGTGCACCCGACGTAAATAGGTCTATTCATTAAGATACTAGTTTTTAGTCGTTCTGCAGCGGTTAAATCTTCATCATATGTCTTGAATGATTTAAAAGTAGACGAAGCTATTAATTTTTTTAAAAATACATTTCCAGTATGAATTATTAAATCTAATTCACTTATTTCAAATTCTTAAAGATAGTCACATAGCATTGGAAAGTGTTTCATAAAGTATACCATGACTCATGATTTTTCCTTCATATTTATTTATTGTCACTTATTGTAGATCCTATTTTATAATTTACGTTAAAATTTTTCATTCATTCCTATCATTTTCTGGGTACTCTGTATATATTTTTTAGGTGCGTATTGTTAGTCTAAATTTTATCGAAGGTATTTCTGTGATAATATAGGTGAGGTAGCGCATTGTGTAATACAGTGTAATGCTGTATAATTAATGTGTATTTTAACTATAATCTCTGTTTTAACAAGACTTGTATCGAATTAGATTCATTAACCTATTTAATTAAAACCAATCTCCTATCGCAAGAAATCTTAAGGATATCTCTTAATTACTATTTTTAATTTTATTTCTTAGTTATTATTTTTTATTGAATACTTAATAAAGCATATATAACGAATCGAGTTGAATGTTTAGGAATAAATTGTGCGTTCTTAAGTCATTTCGAAACAGGCTCCTTCAAACAGACCCCTTCACGAAACTTTTAACCCTAAAACAGGACACTTCACACAACGTTCCGTATTAACAATAGGCCTTTCACAAGCATACTAATGTATATACTTTTAATAGGATTTTAAAATGTTAAACGATATTAGATCTAAATATAAATCATTTTTTTTTTTTTACATTCAGTGAATAATTCTAGTCAAAATTCACGCATGTTCGAGCCTGTTAGTTAAATATGACAATACTCCTTCAACGGCATAGTTAAAAGACTAGAAAATTACTAAGCTATAATTACGTTTTACAAGTATTCGAATACTACTATTTTAAAAGTATAGCCTATAGAGGGTAAGAGTGAAAAATTCTAAAAATAATCTTGCTCACCCATATGAATTGTATATAGGAGCTTGTATAATATAAAAATAAATTTCATATATCGTCCCATCATGCTGTGTGACTCATCGCATAAATTGTTAGTATGTATTTTTAAAATAATTATTTTAAAAATAAATTAGAGGAAACATGCAATAATATCTATTCTTTTTGCCTACCTATTCCTTTTTGCCTACCATACATATTGAAAAAATACATTAATATTATATCTATTCATATATTATAACTTTAAATATATAAAGTAAGGATACTTACCTAGATCTCACAACCAACTCATACACTTGCTTTTGGGAGAAATGTATTCATATCAGTAAATCTTATATAGAATGTTATCGCAATCAGTCACGTGATGTTACTAATCTATAGATTAACGATAAGATAATGGACTTGTACTGAAATCATTTCTGGTCTGTTGCTATACAAGTAGCACGCATGTTTTTTCATGCTGTAGTCATATATTGAAGACGGGATTGCAAGTTTGTGAATAAGGTAAGATTAATTTATGTATATATTTTAAAATGTTAAACGATATAAATATTAGATCTAAAAATAAATCATTTTTACATTCAATGATTAATTCTAGTCAAAATTCACGCATTTCAAGCCTGTTGGTTAAATATAACATACACTAATAAGATTCGTTGATGATTCATTTTCTCATATAGGCAATAGTAGCAATCATTTCACATACTACAAGTGTAAAGTATGCAAAATTTATGATTCTGCTTTATAATACCTATTCATTCTGTATTCTACCCTATGCTTTATCCATAACGTTATAATATCCCGTGGTTTTAAGAGATAAGCGAACACGTTTAGTTCTTTTAAGACATGCATGCAGTCGATCAAATTTGGATGAATTCCAGTACATTATGGTTTAAATATTTATGTAAGATACATTTTTTTTCAATATTAAAAACAAAATTTTTTTAAATAATGCCCTAACTAAATAGTACAATATATATTTTATAAAAACAAAGTCAAAAGGTTAGTTATTCATTCCTCAAAAGAAGTTTTTAAGTTAAAATACTAAAAACTCAATTTAGTATAATTTTTCTATACAAAAAAAGCATAGACTAATGTAATTTAGTTTTATATTATTTAAAATTTAATTCCTATATTTTATAGGGACTCCTGTATATTTTTTACCCTAAGCTGTATCAAGTTCATTTAAACACAGGTACATTTAAACAGATTCAAATTCCTTTAAACCCGTCTCTTATACTCAAAATTCTTAAGGGATATTTCTTATTTTACAATGAATACACAGTGAAGCCTTTTAAAACTTAACAGATTTTAGTATATATCACCATATGTATATATGAAGAGTAGCACCTATATAGAACTACACGAAATAATTCGTATACATTGACGGTTTTAAATAGTTCATTTACCTACAAAAAATGTGTCAGAAATTACGAGTCTCAGGTATTTCTTATCGCGGAGTGACTCATTATCGCATACGGGGTGAAATCAAAGCAAGATCTTCGCTTATCTGATAATATGACTCATTATGATTCAGCGATATGCATGTTGAGGGGGAACATTCAAATCTTAGTTGCAGTTATAAATATGTATTTTAAAGCATAATCATTCGAAAATTCAATTATTTTTCATGAAATGATCTACCCTATTTTACAGACTTGTATGATAAATTTGGTGAAACATGAATCTTTTTTCTAAAAACTATATTTTGAACGTTATACTAAAAATGTGTTCGTGTAAAACCTATTTTTTACATTGCATGAATTCGTATTCATTTGAGATTAGTACTCTATTTCTTAAAATATCTGTGGAATCATAATATTTTTACAGGGTATATTGTGAAGGGAGGCCTTTTCATTCAAACAGCGGACCTTGCATTTTCATGGAAGGTGAGTATCCCTTGTATTTCTGTCGCCATAATATAACATGAATCTATTGAATTTATTTTGTGAAGGTAGCTTAATATCTATAACTATGTGTTTTGAACATATCGACGCGCAAGCTGTACTTTTAGCCTAACTTGAATTGAAAAAAAAAAAAGGCGAAAGTGTAAATTATCTGATTTTATGAAGGGATCTTATGCATAATTGGAATTTTTGTGAAGGATGCTTTTTTATTCCAAAAGGGAACCCCTACAGTTTTTGTGAAGGCTGGTTTTTATTTGAATAGGGCACGTATCTCATTTATTTTATGAAGGGGCCCTTTACTCTAATGCGAGTTCACACTTCGAAAGGTAAAAAAAAGGGGGATCGACGAACTGAATGTATGAAGGGTTCTAGTATTTATGCATATTTTGAATTCATTGGAATTTTTGTGAAGGGGCCCTTTTTATTAAAAAGGGGATTTGTCCAATTTTTTGTGAAGGGTTCAATATCTATAACTGTTTCCAGTTTCTTTTGAAGGGTCCCCAAAACGTATAATCACTCCATTCGAAGGCTTCCCTATAACTTTTAACTATTTTTACATGCTAACCTAAATAAATGTATTCCTGTAGAACCTATTTGTATACTTCAATCCATTTAAGAATCCTATATGTTTTGGCTATCAGTTGGGTAAAGCTTTTTCTTGAATTCTTTGGATTTTTTGTGAAGGGCTTTGGGCCTTTTTATTAAAAAGGGGATCTGTAACTGTTCACTATTTTAATTAACTAATGCACTAGATGGTAAAATTATATTTTGTTCACATAACATTTCGATAATGTTGGAAAGTGATTCATGAATTATGCTACTATGCCTGATTTTACATACTTGTTTATTTACATATACGCTAAAATTCTTTTTATAGTACTCTATACTTTTGGAAGTGTGTATTGTTAGTCTATCGAAGGGCCCCCTCTGGGTAAAAAAGGGAGGGGGAGGGGGGAGCTATTCAATTGAGTACAGTATAATTCATGCGGGACCTACCACAACCTATATCGAATTCATTAAAACGCGCCTGTTTGCCCCAAAAATGTTGAAGTCCAATTAAAATTAATTAATGCCCCTTTTAAATTACTAGCATCTCCATTCTACTGCACATGCAAACTGCGTACTCTCGTTGAGGGAAAAAAAATCTTGCCAACATTTCTTAAGTTCTCCAATTAAAATTAATTAATGACCCTTTTTAATTAAATCATTATTGACTTTTAAAATTCACCTGTAATATACTCTAACATGTATAACAAATAGCCTACTCTCGTTGAAAAAATATTTGCTTTGAAAAATGTCTAAGTTCCTCAATTAAAATTAATGAATGACCCTTTTTAATTAAACCATTATTGACTTTTAAAATTCTCCTCTAACATGTATATCGAATACCCTACTCTCGTTGAAAAAATCTCGCGAAAATTTTTAAGTTCTGCAATTAAAATTAATTAATTACTATTTTTAATTAATATTTTTAATTAATTAATCATTCACTTCTACTGCATACACTCATAATCAAACTGCATACTCTCGTTGAAAAATTTCTAAGTTCCCCAATTAAAATTAATTAAAATTACAATTAATTAAATTTCTAATTCGCTAAAATAAATCCATTGAAACACACCTCGTATTCTAGTAGGAAATTCTCCGCAAAAAAAAAAAAATTGCTTCAAAAAATTTCTAAGTTCCCTAATTAAAATTAATTAACACTAATCCTTAATTAATCCCCTTATCTTAGGTGGTGTAGGTGGGCACTTCGGGAGGAGGAGGAGGGCACTTCGTGAGGAGGAGGAGGAGGAGGAAGACACTTCGGGAGGAGGAGAGCACTTTGTGAGGAGGAGGAGGAGGAGGGCACTTCGTGAGGAGGAGCCCTCCTCCCTCCTCGCACCTCACACCTCCTCCTGGGGCCGGAGCCCCATTTTCTCTCTACTTCTGTCTCAATTTGTTCGAGAGATAGAGCGTTTACAGTCACACACACACACAGACAGACGGACGGCCAATTTTTTCTTTTCTAAAAATATGTGTTTCGAAATCTCCAGTGTCTGAAACGTGTAAATCAGTCAATTTTTTTTTTCGATTTTTAAAACGATTACAAGACTTACACTATACTACGTATGATGGGTAAGTAAAAGTGAGGTCTTTTATGCTTATCATCTGCTGCATTTTTACCATCCTGTGTGAAGAGAGCGGGTGCATAAAATTATTAATAAACACAATGAGGCCTCGCATTCCCATCCATCTACAATATTTTTACCATACTGTGTGAAGAGCGAGTACATAACATTATTAATAAACATAGCGAAGCCTATTCATTCTCATCCATTTGCTGTTGTTGTTGTTTGGCAGACGTCCACATGTGGTCTACACATTTCTGACGAAAAAAACATTACTGGAAGAAATCGGATTTTGTCGCTTAGTATTAACTCCGAAAATGCATTTACGCATTAATGACGTAAATTCTCATTGACATTGGTTCGAGGTTCATCAGTGTTTATTTTCGGCGAAATTAGCACAATTATATTACTACTAGAAACGAAAAACAAAATGTTTTTGCGAGTCCAATTATGCATAATTATGTAATAATCATGTTAATCTCTGCTAAAGTTGAATTTGCCTAAGAAACTCATCAGATTTCTCCCACTGAGTTCACAAAAACAACAATTACAAAGACAAATCAACACAAAAGGAAATGTTATAGTTATGCAAATTTATGCTGAAGTCAAACTTAAAGAGGAAATAATAAAAGATTAGAATCGTAAGACTATAAACGTAGCTCCTGCGACATACATAATACATAAATTTTAATGTATATCACAGAACAATTATTAACTAACAATGAGCAATTAAAATAATTTAACAAGAACGAAAAATCGGTCAAGCATAAAGGCATAGGTTATGAAAAATTTTCCATCCTCAAAATACATTAAAATTAGTTAAGTTTTAAAAAGCATATCGCAGCTTAAAACGCAAATGCAGCAGTTATGGCTTATTGTAACTCCTGTAACCAAATTCTTTTGGGTGTCTCTGTAAATAAACGATAAATCCTACGTACGCAATAATCTGCAGAAAACATACTGCAGTGCATCACAATAATTTATAACGATTTCATTGAAATAGAGTGAAATCATTAAAATATGCTGCAAACGACCCCCCCCCCCCCCTCATAGATCATAATGTAAATGTAATGAATTTCTTTTGCATGGTATTATTCGCACTCAATAAAGCTATAGAAAACATGCTCTACTGCACCTCAGTACCGCATATCAATTTCATTAAAATACGCACTGTAAACGATTTTCCCCATAGATATTAATGCAATGGAATACTTTTGTGCGTTCCTGTAAGCGAACTATAATAGCTATTTACTCTATACTCTATAGAAAGCATTTTGCCATCCACCTCAGGGATGCATATCAATTTCATTATGTTTGAAACAGCGTAACATCAAGATGCACTAAAAACATTTTTTTTTTCCATTGACTTTAATGTAACATAATATTTTTGAGTGTCCCTGTAAACAAAATATAAATGCTACTTATTATTCTTGAAATTAATCACCCAGATGAATTTCCAGAACAACCAATTATAGGAGAAAATAATCCAATTAGTAGTCTAAAAAGACTTTAACGAACAGCTGTGAAATATGTGTTTTACCGCTTTGTGTTAATGACTGTTTTTGCGCTATATAGAAGAAGCTGCTCGAAGCATATGCTTATAACTGACTTTAAACAGACTAATTTTTTTTTTTTTTTTTTTTTTTTTTTTTTTTTTTTTTTTTTAGTGGCATGTGTTGTTCTTTTACGCCACACAAAAAATGTGATCATTCTCTAAAATGTAATTGTTTCAGCAGGACGCAGCTTAACTGCTCCTTAAAAATATAAGTATTAAATCAAAAATGGAGTCCTTATCTTTGTGCATAAAACACATAATTAATACTATATTACCTTTTCAGTTTGACTTGGACGAATCCTAAGCATAATTCACACTATTAATAAATGCTTTTAATTTAGCAAAGCATAAATCCAAGGAATAAAAGATTGTTTATGATCAATCCCTGGCCATATGTCAACACGGATTACCGAGCCATACGAACAATGAAGTATAACAGGTAAGCTAATTTCACTTACCTCTATTTTTTCGAAGCAGCAAATGGCCACTGTTAAGGCTGCTCGTCAGTAAACTTCCAGATTCCCCTCGCTAATGTTACTCCTATGGGCGTAGGATGCATTCGTATTTTTAAAATATCTCCCCAGGAAATTAATATTTTTAACTTCTGTTTTCTTTGCACTGTTCTTAAAGAATGTCTCTTTTTTTCTTAGCTGTCAATTTTTTTCTAAAATATATACTGAATTTTATATGAAATGTTAAAATCTTTTTCAGTTTCCCTAAGATTTTAACACATAAAAATATAAATTAAGCACATAGTTTAGAAATATTTTGATAACTAAGAAAAAAAGAGACATTCTTTCAGAACAGTACACAGAAAACAGAAGTTAAAAATATTAATTTCCCGGGGAGATATTTTAAAAATACGAATGCATCCTACGCCCATAGGAGGGGACATTAGCGAGGGGAATCGGGAAGTTTACTGACGAGCAGCCTTAAGTACTTTCTTATTTTGTTTATTCACGAGAGAGAGCGTTTACTCTACCGAGTGTTTTTGGCTTAACAGGCCATAATTTTCCCAAGAATTCTATGCACTATGCATGAACGTTGTCGTCCACCTCAGTGATGCATATCAGTTTCATTATGTTTGAAATAGTGTAACAGCATTAAAATACCCCGAAAAAAAAGTTCCCCATTGACTACAATGCAACGAAATACTTTTGAGCTTAACATCATTAAAATACACTGCAAACGATTTTTTCCCATTATGTAACGGAGTTCTTTTGTGTGACCCTGTAAATGAATAATAAATCCTTGCACCCCATATTCTACAGAAAGCATATTTTTTTGCCTTTCAGAAATGCATAAAAATTTCATTATGTTTGAAAATGATGGAACATCATTAAAATGCAGCGAAAACGAATTTTTACCCATTTACCGTAATTTAACGGATCACTTTTGAGTAACCCTGTGTAAACTAATTGTAAATTACACACCACTATAATATATAAGTTAAAACATTTAACAGCGTTTTAACGCACAAATACGTACAAACATAGCACAAATAAAATCACATACGGCCGTTTCGAGGATTCTTAGATCCCTTTCCTCAGTGCGAAAAAAAAAAGTAACCTTTATCAAAGTATCATTCCTTAGTGAATGATACTTAGTGATGGCTTTTACGAGGCTTACTTTATTCACAAACATAGTTCATCCTTAGTAAATGATATGACCAGCACCCCTTTTTTCTCGCTAGTGTGGAGGGATCATGCGCAGTGACTCCTTTTTTTCAGTTAGTTCCGGTCACTTACGTCATTTCTTTAAGCTACATAAACTCTTGCTTTGACCTTTTCAATCAAGCCAGTACTCGGGGCTATAACTGATGAATTATCTTTGAATCCATTTTAATCTTTCTTTCCTTTTTTTTTTTTTCCGCACTGAAGAAGGGGATCCAAGAATCCTCGAAACGGCCGTATGTGATTTTTTGCGCCATGTTTGTACGTATTTGTGCGTTAAAACGTTGTTAAAGGTTTTAATTTATGTATTATAATTCTCACAAAGTGTTTGGTTTATGCTTATGACCACTATAATATCTTATTAAATCCCTAATAAAAGGATTCCCATGTGAGAGGTTGGAGCTGGGGGGGGGGGGGGGCATGGGCATAATCAGTTCCGTTATCAGGGTGCCAAATGGTTAAAATTGGCCAAAAGTGACCAAAATTCTTACATTGTCTAAGATTTAGGAAGGATATTCGGCCCCCTCCTCTACTTTTATGATATTACTAGCTGTTACCCGTGACTTCGTTCACATATCATTAAAAGAAGAATAAATGCATTAATTAAGCAAAATATTTCATTCCCGATAATTAGAAACGTAAATAATTAACTAACTCTTTATCACATTCCATAGGAGACAGTACAATATTTCTATGTTATAGAGGCCTTGACAAAACTAAGTTTTAAAAAAGTGAAATTTTGTGACAAATAATCACGAAATGGAAACTGCAACCAATGAAAAAAGACGGGCCAAATAAAATCGTGGAAATCGGCGAATTATATAAAGACATATCTCAAGTTTATCTGGCAAACCATTTTACTTTTAACCCTTTCAGGGGCAAAGTACTTATGTTTCTAAAATGTTGAAATCAGTGAGTCACACCGGGATTTAAAAACAAAATTTATTTCAAAATAAGTAGAAGCGTTTCTTCACGTATATTATAAAAGTAAAATTTGATTCCAAAATTCCGGTGTCAATGTGGCGTTTGGGAATTAAAATTAAGTGGTATATATTATATACCACCGCCCCTCAAGGGGTTAACGCCTTTGTGAAACGTTTTAATAGTCATCCTTCAAAGATAATGGAAATAGTATATTCTTTTTCATTAAATTAAATTCTTGTGAATAGGGAGCAATTACTGTAGACCTAAATGCAAGGAGCTTAAATTTGCCTCCTTGCTTTAATCTATAACTGAAAAAAAAATCTTTATTTCTAAATGAAAATATGTTGACAGACGATTTTTGTTCTCCAGAATAAATTGATTCATGAAGTTTGAAAATGTGAAAATACGTTTTTATTTTTCAAAAATTTTACTGTAATCAAGATTTATTTTTCTTTTACCATCTATTCAAATTGAAAATAAATTCTTTTTTTTTTTCAGTTTTAATGAGAAAAAATATATTAATCCGTTTTATTTCCTCTTTTTATCCACACAAAAATGGAATAATTTAGTTGCCATTTTTAGAGAAACTTCGTTAAAATTTACAATAAATAAATAAATAAATAAAATGAAATAAAATAATAATAATAATATCTCGGAATTTATTTTTTTTTTTTTAATTCTGAGAGTTTATGACATCTTTGGATGAATGATAACCGGTGTTAAGTAAATCGTGTTGCGTTCGACAATCTGAAAAGAATAGTTGCAAAATACAAACATCTGGTCAGATTTTAATATAATAGATTCGTATTTATTTTTCTTTTCCTAATAATCATGGTGTGGTTTTTGGCAAAAAACTCTCATCTGTATGTAACTGATATTCATGCTTAATAATCGGTATAGATAAAAAAAACATTTCAATTTTTCGTTTTAAATATGTCGTGAAACTAATCTACTTTCTATACTTATTGATCCTTGTATTATTAATGTACGGAATTAATTCCCGCTCCTTGTAAAACATTTTTTGAAAATTCCCGTTTTATTTCAAATATGACGTCGCATTTTCTTCAGAGAAATCTCTTTTTAATTCCATAATTCTTGTTAATTTTCTTTTTCTGGAAATCAGGACGTAAACTTTAGCGGAAAACTCACATTTGTATGTAACTGGTACTCAAGCTAATTATTAATCAGTATCAATAAAAAATATTTCAGTTTTTCATCTTAAATATTACGTCCCTTATCTATTTACTTTCATTATACATTGATATTCATGCTCCTTGTATTATTACGACTATTTGAAAATACATGTTTTATTTATGACGTCATATTTGTCCAAGCCGAGGAGGATCCTTTTCATAGTTCCATGGTCCAAGCGAAATCTATTTTTAAGAATATAATTATTGTTCATTTTTCCTTCTAATTATAACGCAGTTTTTTGACAGAAAAAGATCTTTTTAATGTAACCGATATTCATACTTCATGTATTATAACAAATACTCCATATTTTTGTTTCAAATATCACGGAAATTCATCTTCTTTTGAATTCTTTTTCATTTTCATTTTTCACATGAAAATCGTTCAATTGAAAATTAATTGTTGAGAAAAAATTATTTTTCTGTGATTTTATTTATTGGCAACGATCAAAGCCCTAGCAACGATAAAGTAAAATGGTTAAATTTTATGGGAAAATGTCCATTTATTCTCTCTGAAAATAACGAAATTTTGCATTATTAAGAAAAATATTTGAATAAAATGAACAGAAACCGGTCTATGTTCATTTGAGGTTATAATCAATCTATATGCAAAGATACAGGATCATTAAATGCTCCATTTTGACGCTGGCTTCAGCCTAACATTTGCACACAATCAGATTTATAATATTATTAGGATTAGGATGACAAAGAGCCAAGAGCGACTAAAACTTGTACTTATACTTCAAAGGCTCACATGAACTTTTGAGATATTCCTATGCAAAAAAAAAAAAAAAGATTATGAAACACTTTGCAAAACTATCGGAATATTGTTTAAAATTGTCATTTTTAGGTGCGTTCGCAATTATATACATACGTAGCACCTATATAGTTGTCGTCTGGTCCGTCCGTCCGCATATAACATTAATTGCGTATTAATTGGGTAATTTTTGCAAACAGTCCTCATCAGGGAATCTCGGAAAGTGCTTTCCGAGATTCCCCTGATGATGATTGTTTGGAGCAGTTGAAAGCGCTTGGGTTATTGACATCTTTTTAACATCTTTTGACGGGTTTTCACGTTTAAAAACCTTTTTGTATATTTGCACCTTTTTAGTAAAATAAATATTTCATTTAAATTTCAAGGCGAACACAACTTTTTTATTTTATTTTATTTTTTATTTTTTTTTTTTTTTTTTATGGTTTATTTATATTTTATTAAGTTTGTGACCATCTTTCTTGTGATATCCTAAAAAACGAATTTTATGTATACAATACAATAGGTATGAAGTTTAGTAGTACAGTCACTTTAGCATAAGTCACGAACAATTCGTATGGATACGTAGAAGGGGGGCCCAAGACTAATACTCGCCCGGGGCCCTAGATAGCTTAAGTCGGGCCTGAACCTGGGAAGCCCTGGTGGCATCCGCTGGTTGTTTTAAAATAGGTGTTACACTTATGTTTCAGTGAATATTTAAAATGTATGAGGGTTTTTTCCTCTCGGGTTGAACGAAGATAGAGCTCTTAGTTTATTAGTTTCGGATTTTTAATTTTCGTTTTTAGAAGCACCTGAGGAAGCGCACACGCCAAGGTCAAGTAAAAAGCCTTGCCACGCGCGGTCGCTCTATTGCACTAACCTGTTAACATCGACTAATATTTATTTATCGTTATATTAAAACAATTGAAACATCTTAGGGGAAAAAAAATTCCCTATCGGGGGCCAAAAATCACTGCATATCCACCTGTCTCTTTTAGCTAAAGATTTATTTATGAGTTTCGCACATGAAATAAATAATTACAATAACAACATTAGTATCAAACAAGAAATAAAAATCATGCGTCAAGTATAGATTATGAAGCACTTTCCAACACTTCCAGAAAACTGTAACAGAACCTCACAGTTTGAAATGGTGAAAGAAGATATTTTAAAGCCGTTCTCAAATCCAATGGATGAATTATGAATATATTGCATCTAACATGTTTGTAATATTATAACATATATCATAAGACTTCAAATAACACCAAATCCAAACAGGCTTTTTTCTGACACATTTCTGAATTCATTTCTGTTCGGAAATGCATGTAATTGGCAGGTGTTCTTATTCAGAAACTGTGTAATCGAAACAAGTTTTCCATTTTTTCGTAAAGGCAGATGATTTTTCAGAAAATACTGTAAAAGTTGGCATTTTGAACCGAATTTCCTCACGCGACACCGCGAGACAGGACAAAATCGCTTATAACTCGATAAGTAATTTATTTATAGAAAAATGGAAAACTCATTTCGATTCCAAATCACTTCCATAGTCAGGCCTGACAATTTTCTGGCTTTGCGTTTAAAAATGAGTCAGAAGATGTGTCAGAAAGTTTCGCGTTGTTGAGCAGAAGATTTGAGAACCGCCTTAAGTTAATAATTTAGAAAATGTATAACAACTGAAAACGCACTTTCAAAAATGACAATCCACAGACGAAAATGTATCCAGTTCTTTGCGTTGCCCTGTATATTAATTTATTTATATTCTACAAACATCTCTTAGAATACTAAATATAGTTCAGCTAGAAAATAGATAACTCGATTAAAAATCACCCCTGAGCAATTCATGCTCATACACAGTAATGCTTATGAATTATTTTGTGTATGGAATGTATAGAGTTTATACACCTCATGTAGTGCACAAAAAATTAGTTAAACACGCTTACCAAAACTGAAAACGCACTTCCAGCATTTATCGCTTATAGAACAATATTGTTTGAAAATAAAATTTGGAAAGGAATTTGTTTAGTAATAAATAAAAGAAACATAAATAAGTTATTTTTTAAAATTGACTTTTAACGTTTTCATATATTTTTTATTTTTTTTTTAAATTTACAATATTAATCTTTATTATTATTATTTTTTTTTCTTTTTCTTTGTGTGTGTGATACTTATTATTTAGAAGGTTAATATCTTTTTCATAACGCATATAGCAATAAAATTCTTTTACTCCTAATAATAATAATATATTATATTTTTATAAATGTTAACACAAATTATAGCATAGACTAAAATATTATTTGAAAATTATCTTACCTAAATTGTAAATCCAAACTGAAATAAAAATGTATTCTTTAAATAACCACACTCTCTTTCTATCTTTTGATCAAAGTGATAGTCGATAAAAAAAATCCCGCTAACTCCGCAAAGAAAAATTTGTCCTTTCTAAAATATGCTAATTTTTAATAACACAATTTTTAAACCAAATTTTCTTATTTAATATTTCTAATAAAATTGGGAAAGAATTTGAAAAGTGTGTATTTTGAATTACAGGTTATAAGAAAGATGAAAATATCTTTAAATAAAGACATGGAAATCCCTACAGAGAATTTGATATAAAAAAAGGGATATGTCTGTAAAGTGATGACGAAAAAAGTGATCATTTAATCGAGAACTAGTGTAAATTTACAGAGAGCTTCGGTTTTTTTTTTTCTGTGTTTTTACAGAAATTTTTAACAGTGTACTGTAACCAAATTCTTTTGTTATGACCAGGGCTTTACAAATTTGATAAAAGCTGGTAGCCAAAAAAAATATTAGTCGCCAGTAAAAAATATTTACGCCCCATTCTCTTCTCTTTTATTGATTAAAAAAATACGAGTTTTTTATGAATTAATCGAGAAAGAATAATAACAAGCATGGTTTAGAATTATTAATTACATAGTTTAGAATATTACATAATTTAGAAAGACAATATAAACTATTTTTTGTAATGAAACTTATGAAAAATTATAACCACTTATAATCACGTATATTATGTTGACAAATTATGTAAACACAAAAATCAAATTTGAAACTTACAAAAAAAACTTGATCATTTTTTAGCATTGTATCCAATTTTAGATGCTACAGAGGCTAGATTGACACTATTTCTTACTGTTTTATTGAAATATCCTCTCTTCCCCCATATTCTAATCGCGTGACATATACTAACTGGCTATATAGCGGAAAAGAATGGCGTTTTCTGTGCATGAGTTGGAAAAATCCTTTTAAATGTAATTCTTCCATTACAGAGAGAAGAGGAAGTTCACTGCTTGCTGCTTGCTGCGCAGGAGTAAGGGTGGGGGAGAGAAAAAAATGCCGCTCATTTCTTACGTCAATTTTTTTACAAAAATCCCCCAAAAATATAAATAACGCCAGTTCAAAAAACTTGGTAGCCAGTGGCAACCTGGCGACCGCATTTGTCAAGCCCTGGTTATGACCCTGTAAACGAATGATAAATTTTTGTGCTTTATATTCCACAGAAAGAATATTTAGTGCATCTCAGAAATGCATATAAATTTAATTATGTTTGAACTATAACATGATTAAATACACCGCAAACGATTTTTCTCCATACACCGTAATATAATGATATTCTTGTGAGTGTCCCCTGTAAATGTACTATAAATGCTACACACTCCATTTTCAAAAACGAACATGCCATAGTGAACCTCATTAACATATATCAATTACATGGCAGCCCCAGTATATGTACGAGAGTTAGAGCATGGCACACGGCAGACGGATAAACCGGAGTCATAAACACTTTTCAACTAATGCCTAAAAATGTTTTTAAAAATCACTGAATTAAAAAAAATCCGTTATTTAACAGTTATGTAAATTTTCGTTAGTTCTTTCGCAGCGAGCTGAAGAGGTTTACGAAATTTTCATTTAAATTTAGCATTAACGTGTCTGAGACTGAATCTTTCTATAATCGGATTTGCATAAACCCGAACTTTGCAGAATTTTTAATTTTCAATCACCGTTTTTTTTTAACAGAAATTGTTGCCTAATTTATTCGCAAAAATGCTTTAATTAAATAATTTTTTTTTCAATTTAAAATTACTGATTAGGAATAAAATTTTATGAGCACTTTTTGCGTCGTCGCGAAGGAATTCATGCTATAGATTTTACTCAAAACCCATCAATTTTCCTTTGTTGCGGTTAAAACAATAACAATGCCATTAACAAGAATTAAAAGCCAGTCATTACAAAAATGCATTCATGGAAAAATCACGTATTAATTATATTCATTCGCTGAGGTTGAAATTGATTACGGAGGTTTCCAATTTCCTTTTAGATAAATTAAACCAATAGAAACAACAATAACCATATTAATACGCCAGGAAAACATGTTGGAATTTCATATAAATAAGAGAGTTTAGTAAAATAGATAATTAAATGGATTTTCTTCTTTTAAGCCAATTGGGTTGTTACATATATAACGTTGTCAACATTTTGAATTTTTGAACACTCTTGCCCCCTTACACTGAAAAAAAAAAAGGTGTTGATTTTACAGTATAATACTGGCATCAGCTGGGGTGCCAGTATTATACTGTAAAATCAACACCTTTTTAGGTGCGTTCGTAATTATATAAACGCAATTTTTACAATTTTTACGTAGCACCTATTGTCGTCGTCTGGTCCGTCCGTCCGTCCGTCCGCATATAACAACGCAAAAACTGCCCAACCGAATGGTTTGAAATTTAAGATATATTATCTTTGCAGAATTTTGGCGAGTCATTTCAAATTTTATGAAAATCGAATCAAAACTAAATATTAATAAAAACATTTATTAAGAAATTTGATTTTTTTTTTTTTTTTTTTTTTTTTTTTTTAAGAAAGGTGCTTTCTTGTGATAGGAGCTTCCGAGGTTAAATCGTCAAGCGACCGAGATACTTATTCTATTACAGAAATGAATCTGCAGACGATATAATACATTTCGCAGAATTAAAAATCATCAAGATCTGAATATTTATATAACTAGTACGAACGCACCTCATTTGTCACGTTTGACGTACAATTTCCAACTTGTTTTTTTTTTTTTTCAGTGTACGATATCATACGTTATCATTCCTCGAACGTGGTGCATCATTAAGATGGTGTATCATTAAGGTATTCCTCGAACGTGGTGCATCATCTTCCCTTTGGTGTATCATTAAGGAAAGGGGGGGGCTTCCTTAATGATATCGTTATCAATTTCTAAAAAAATATATTTTTACAATTTATTTTTATTTATTTATTTTGCGTTTGCAGTGCTACACAGATTAGTGATGGGCATAACGATTATTTTGATTATTCGAATGAATCATTCGGGCATGCGCAGAAGCATATCTGTCAAACTTCAATTTTTTTTTATTCAATTACTTACCAGAAATTTTGAAAAAAAAAAAAAAAGAAATTTCTGATAAAATCAGAAACTTTTTTTTTTTTTTTTTTAAATTTCTGGTAGTAATTGAATAAAAAAATTTTTAAGTTTGACAGATATGCTTCTGCGCATGTCCGAATGATTCATTCGAATAATCAAAATAATCGTTATGCCCATCACTAATACAGATATCGTTATACATTTATTATTCGCATACTTTACGGATTCAAATGAAGAAAAATCAATGAAATATCACTATTACCAGACGACGACTATAGGTGCTACGTATTCGTATTTATATAATTACGATTGCATCTAAAAGCGGCTATTCTTTTTAATATGTAGACGATCCCTCATGACACAATAATCCAAATTATAAGAAATTTATACGAATTAATACGTTTCTTTTCTTTCTTTTTTCCTTGCCATTACTTCAAACTAAAGTTATAGATATAGATATTAGTCGTTTTTAACACGTTCCAACATAGTTGAGAAGTTTTTAGGAATTCGGTTTGTCTGTCTGTCTGTTTGTCTGTCTGCGCTGTAAATTAACGTAAATACAGTCAGATTGCCATGTAATTGATATATGTTATTGAGGATGACCACAGCATGTTTGGTATTAAAAAGAAAGTGGGTAGCACTTATAGTTTTTTTACGGGGACACTTAAAATAATTCCATTACATTACGGTCTATGGGGAAAATTATTTGAGGTTTATTTTAAAGATGTTAATATATTTCAAAGATATTGAAATGGATATATATCACTGAGGTGCACTACAACAGGCTAATTATAGAATGTGGTGTGCATAGCACTTATAGTTCCTTTACAGGGATACTCAAAAGAATTCCGTTACATTACGGTCTATAAAGAAAAATCGTTGCAGTTTATTTTAATAATGTTTCTCTATTTCAAGTACAATGAATGCAGCATTTATGGTTAGATTACAGGAGCAATCAAAAGTATTGGGATACATTACGGTCACTGGGGAAAAACCTTTTCAGTGCATTTCAACAATGTTGCACTGTTTCAATCATAACAAAATTGATAATGCGTCACGGAGGTAGACGACAACATGCTTTCTATAGAGTATAGAATAAGTAGCAATTACAGTTTGTTTACAGGGAAACTCAAAAGTATTCTGTTACATTACGGTCAATGGGGTAAAATTGTTTGCAGTACATTTTAAAGATGTTATAAGGTTTCAATCATAAGGAAATTTCTATGCGTCACTGAGGTGGCTGACAACATGATTTACATACACTGTAAAAATATGTCCTGAAATTAACAGGTGTTATTCTGTGAATTTTTCTTTTTTTACCTGAAAAATTCCGTTTTGGGAGAAAAGTGTAACTTTTCCTGGAATTAACGGAAGTTTTCAATTTACTGCTAGAGATATAACTGAAAGTTTCCGTAAGCGGCAGTAAAGTCTCGGATAACGGAACTTTTCCGGCAAGACACGTTCTGTTCCGACGCTGATTGGAGGATATATTAGTTTGTCAGTCTGTGTCCTGTGTCAACACACCCTATAATCAAAGCCTCCTCCGGAAGAGGCAATATGGCCGATACGGCAGTCCGAAGTAACTTCACCTGCCCAGTAGCACGTGCTTTTTAGAATTTACAATTGTAATAATACGTACAACTTTGGATATAGACATATTTTACAGAATAAAAGTAAGTTTTATATTTGTTTTTTATATCATTGTTTTAATAATATTATATGTATAATTTCTTTATATGTATGTAAGATATAAATTTAGTTTTTAAACCACGTGTATATTAAGACAATAGCTTTCAATCATTTGCCTAGAATAAATATTTTGTTTTAAGTCATAAAAAAAGGGATGATTTTGCATTTTATCTGATTATTAATTTACTTCAACTCACTATTTCCTCACCGGACTTTGTTATTAAGTTATGTGTAATATGTGTCTAAAGATAATCTTTATTCATGCAGATTTAAAAAAGAAAAAAGATCCACGTTCTTCAGCTATGCTTTATTTCGTTATTATATATTTTTCAAAATTACAGCTTATGCGTTTGTATTCGAATATACTTTTTAAATCATATAATTATTTTACTTTCTAACAGTTTCTAATCATTTACTATAAGTAACCTGGATGCACTGTTTTATAAATTTATAAAATATTTCAAGAGTATGTTTATATTATCACAATATTAACTAGCAGCAGTTCGTATATTGCTTTTGTCATTTTTTTTTTTTTTTTTTTTTTTTTTAACTCTTAATTTTAAAGTTGCTTTTATGGAAGCAAATTATATTATTACTATTTATTCTCTTTATGATTGGAGAATGCTGATAGTTGTTTGATCTTGTAAGTGTTATTTTTTTTCTTTTTCTCACGTTTATTTTTCAATAGCACCTAGCGATATTTATAGAGTTATAGGTTGACTTGTAAAATTATTGTAGCATAATTTTTTTTATATAAAAATAGTTTCGATATGAACAATTTGAGTACAATAAGGCCTCGTTATTAATTATTTATATTTGATGGTTTAAATACCAGAAAGTGTTTACATCCGCGTAAGGGTGTCGGATAACGACTACATTGAATAAACAAAAACTGTAAATAGATAAAGAAAATAATTTATAACATATATAAATATATACATATGATTTAAAATAGCAAGTAATTTCGAATACAAACTAACGGATAAACGAATTAAAAGCTAGAAAATAAGTAAAATTTTCCTTTTAGGATTTACTGAAATAGATTTTCTCTCTCTCTAGGCAAATGAGTCCAATTTTTGTCTTCAAAAAATGAGATTTCTATCTTACATATGTATAACAGAATTGATTATACATACTAATGATATTAAAACAACGATATAAATAAATAAGAGATAACACTTAGTGCCCCAAGTCTTTAAAATATGTCTCAGTATGAAATAAGAAAAAAAAATACATAAACAGTGAGGTGGGGGGGGGGGGTAAAAATTAAAAAAATATATATATTAATAACAAGTGCTAAAAATTGCAAATTTTAGCATACTTTATGGAAAAATTACAATATTGTTATAATTAAGCTTAAGATTTTTTCTAAAAATAGTTTTTCATATAAATATATTTAATTCCTTAATACAGACTTTTTTTTTCTTTCTAAATTAAATCACATTTATTGCCTTTTATAAAATTTTGTATATTAAGTATAAGTATCCTAATAATATCTCTTAAGAAATTAACATTTTTAACTTCTGTTTTCTGTGTGCAATTCTTACAGAATGTCTCTTTTCTTTTTGTTGTCAAAATATTTCTAAAATATATATTTAATTTTTTTCTGAAGTTTTAAAATATTACTTGGTTTTGCTAGTATTTTAATACATAAAATTATAAATAAAGTATATATTTCAGAAATATTTTGACCACTACAAAAGAGACATCCTTTCAGAAGAGTACAAAGAAAAAAAAAGTTAAAAATATTTAATTCCTAATAATAAAAATACAAAAAACAAGAAAAAAAAACAGTTATAACCGCCACAGATAAGTTTAACATAAGTATGGGGAATTTGAGATCTCACTTTCCCCTTTATGGGAGAAATATCGAACAGATAATAAAAACTAAAACTATCAGCTTGTAAAACGGAAAATACCCGTCCTGAAAACTGAAAATGTCAGTTTCTAAAACAAAACATTTCAGTACCTAAAACGGAACTTTTCAATTTCTAAAACAGAACTTTTCAGTTTCGAAAACGGAACTTCTCAGTTTTAAAAACGGAAAAAAACCACAAAAGTGAATTTCTGTGAAAAAACGGAAAAGTTACGGCAACTCTGCTGCCAGTACCTTTTCCGTTTTTTTACAGGAGTTTGTTTTTACAGTGTAGAGTATAAAGCAAGTAGCATTTATAGTTCGTTTACAGAAACGCACAAAAGTATTCCATTGCATGAATATCTATGGAGAAAATAGTTTATGGTGTGTTTTAATGAAATTTATATAAATTACTGAGGTGCACTAGAGCATGTTTTCTGCAGATTTATTGAGTTCGTTGAAGCTTTCGTTGTTTACAGAGACACTCAAAAGATTTCAAAAGGTCCAGCCATAACTGCTGGATTTAAGCTTTAAGCTGTGATATACAATTGAAATGTTTATTTTTAGAGTATTACGAGGTGTGTACTTCATATACAGGGTTGCACGATATAGAATGCGCGCACATGACCGGCTATGGACAGCGATTATTGAAAATGAATTTTTACTGCGTTGTGGTTATTTTTTAATTGGTTATTTAGATATCTCATTTCATTGTATTAGGAACAACAAGTTGAAAATTGTATGTCAAATTTGACGAATGAGGTGCGTTCGTACTATAGCTAGTTATATAAATATCCAGATCTTGATGATTTTTAATTCTGTGAAATGAATTATATGGTCTGCAGATTAATTTTTGTAATAAAATAAGTATATCGATCGCTTGACGATCAAACCTCGGTAGCTCCTATAACAAGAAAAAACCGATTTTTTTTTTTTTCAAATTTCTTAATAAATATTTTTTATTAATATCTTCTAAAGTATTGATTCGATTTTCATAAAATTTAAAATGTCTCGACAAAATTCTGCAAAGATAATATATCTTAATTTTCAAACCGTTTGGTTGGGTATAGTTTTTGAGCTGTTATATGCGGACAGACGGACGGACGGATCAGACGACGACTATAGGTGCTACGTATTTATATAATTACGAACGCACTTAAAAATGATATTTCTTAACAGTATTCCGATGGTGTTGGAAAGTGTTTCATAATCTATGCCGTGGTGCATGATTTTTCGTTCTTTTGCCTTTTTTTTTTTCTTAAACTACTGTACTTTTTTCTTCCAACCATACAGCATTTCTCTTCTTCCTCTCTTTGTACAAAAAAGAATAAAAATTCCGTCTCTCTCTCTCTTAAAAGTTCTCTAAACTCTTCGTAAACGTTATCTGAGAATCAGCGGAAATTAAAATAAAAGAAATGTGTTCTGTCGCAGCGGGTTAATTTCTAGACTCTCCTCCTATTTTATTCGAAAGGTGAGTTCTATGGTCTCTCAGAGGATGTCTGGAAAGTTTCCAGTGTGAGGCTTTGGCTTGCAATGCACCTGTGATGGGGGCCCATTGCTCTTTTGTCTGCAACAAGTCTACCGTTTATGTCTAATTTGTCAGTGTCTTATATTTAAATAAATCAGCGGTAAGAGGATACCGATTGTACCTCATCTGATTCAAGTCTGATTTACCTTAAATGTGGACATCCTGCCTCCGTAAGCATTTGAATTATGCCCCCGTAACACATTACTTACTGAATGTTAAGGTCTTTTGTGCTATTTGCCAGCACTGTATCAGATATCTGCAAGTTGGTCTATAGACCGATTAAGCCTAATCGGGCAGTTTCTTTCATTTAAGTACAAAATACTAAGATAAGCTATGCCTATTTAACTTAAATGTTTATATTCGCTTAAATAAACATTTTTGCTATGCTTCCGAAATACAGTGTAAAGTGTTAAGTCTTCTGTGTTGTTTGTCAACAATTAACACTTAAAACTTTAAGTTACATTACATGCTGGACTAAATACATTGTAACAATTTTTTTTTCAGCTGAAGTTTCTGAAATAAACCAAAATGCTACTTTCAACAAGAACGAAAAATCATGTGACGAGCATGTATTATGAAACACTTTCCAACACATTCCTAACACTGCAACAAAAATACTTCGCAGTTTAGTAAGTAAACAAGGTCAAAGTCAAACCGGGCGAGGTGGCCTACCTTTCGGCTTAAGCTCAACTAGCCCCGCCCATACTAAGTAAACAATTTAGAAAACGCATAACACATTTGAAAACCCAATTTCAGCAATTACTACCAAAAGTCAAACAAACTATCCGAATTCTTTTGTACAACCCTGTATATAATCTATAGATTTATATATATACTACACAGTATTCTGAAATTTACTTCAGTAAGGAAATACATAGCATAATTAAAAATGCCCCTTCGGCAATTTCCTTCAGTAACCAGAAATGTACGTGAGATTTTTTGAGCCGCCCTGTATATGATCTATAGAATTTATATACACCAATTAATATGCCAAAAATTAGCTACATTTAAACACGCGTAAAACAACTGAAAGCGAGTTACCAGCAATTCCTGTTCATAGACAGTATTATAAACCAAATTCTGTTGAGTGTCCCTGTAAATGAACCATACATTCTATGCATACCATAATAGTCTACAGTAAGCGTCTTGCAGTGCACCCCAGTGATATGTATCAATTTGAATATATTTAAACTAGTGAAACATCATTAAAATACGCTGCAAACAATATTTCTCCAAAGACCGTACAGCAACGGAATTCTTTTGAGTGTCCCTATAAATGAACAATGCCACACCATATTCTAATGTAAGCGCCTTGTAATGTACCTCAGTGATATGTATGAATTTGAGTATCTTTAAAATAGTGTCACATCATTAAAATATACCGCAAACGATTTTTCCCCCATAGATCGTAATGTAATGGAATTCTTTTGAGTGTCCCTGTAAAAGAACCATAAATGCTACCCACTTCGTTTTCAATACCAAACATGCCATAGCAAATCCCAATAACATATATCAATTTCAAGGCAATCCGAGTATATTTACGCGAGTTAGAGCGGACGACAGACAGACGGCAAACAGACAAACCGAATTCATAAACTCTTTTCAACTATATTGGAAATTGTTAAAAAACAAAAATTTGTTACAAATCTTTAAAATATGGGAAATAATCCAAGACATAATATAGTTATGTAAAACTTGATATGCTCAAGAAACAATGCTTTGAAGTATATTAGAAGCCTAATTTGAAGTATATTTAAAATGCTAAGATACTTTTGCACCTTAAATCTACAGGTTGGCATTAATTAAAGTATAGGTGTTTAGGGCTCAGTCATAAAAATGCACTGGAAAAAATGCTATACCATTTCGTATACATACTATTTAGACAGTAGGGAATCGATTTTCATATATATAAATAGTTCACATTTTTGACAGCAGAGTAGAAAATGGCGCAATAGGCTGATTTCTGAAAAGTCAACACGAGAATTGCAAATATGTCAAAAATTCAGTTAAATTGCAAAGAAGGAAATGTAACTGATAAAAAAACATTTCAGTGTTAAAATGACTAAACTTTACTTTTTTTAGTTTTTATGATTTTTTATTTGCATAATCAGCCTTCAGCGGCAGTTTTGACCCTGCTGCCACAAATATAAACTACTTTTCTTTATAAATCATTTCTCCATGGTCTAAATAATACGCTGTTAAAAATTTTGTCGTTGGTTGAACCAACTCTTGGTGCTGCAAGTACCTGCAACAATAAGATGGTGAAATTTTAAACCAAAATTTAGAGCTCCTATTTAATCATAGCTCCAAATGAATTGGAACGACATTTCGCCATCATATTGTTGCAGCTACAGCAGCACCAAAAGTTGGTTCAACCCACCACAATTTATTTAAATAAATGTGAAAAAAATTATGTTGGATACGCCCCAGAACCTTCTCTATAATTGAGTTTTAAACATCTGTATTTTAAATATGACCACCCTGTACTTACTCAATATTTAAAACGGCAAGACTTTTTTACAATATTTCACATATGGTTTGAAAAGAAAAAAAACACATCGGGAAACAATATGATTATGTTTATGTCATAATGACGCAATGAAGTAGGATGGATTTAATGTAAAATTACATGGATAACGCGATGCATGTTTATGATGACTTGTTAGTTAACTGTTAATTATAAATCATTTTTAAAGAGTATCTGGAGCTTTGATAATGCGAAATTCTGTTTCAATTCTATATAGCGGTTCTAAAAAACAAAAAACAAAAAAATCCGCTCTACAGATGCGTAACATTCTGACACATTTTCTGTGACTCATTTTTAACATAAAAGCATGATACTTGCATGCATGATTGTTGAAAAAGCTTTGCAATCGACCAGTTTTTCCTTATTTTGATAAATGAGTTGTAATGGACATCTTGATGATGGCAATTTTTTCTTGTTGTCGCGGAAATTCCTTTCAAAACGTCCACTTTAACAGCATTTTCTGATAAATCTTCTGACTTTACCGAAAAACGTAAGAAACAGTTCGATTACAAAATTTCTTAATAAGAGCACCTGCCACTTCAATAAGTTTGAGAGAAACAATGAATTAAAAATTGTAACAAAGAATAGGCATAATTTGGATTTGAGAACAGCCTTAACGTGTAACGATGGTTTGTAATTTCGGTTTCCAAGATAAAAGTGCGATCATATCATGCCATAATGATTAAGTTAAGCAATACCGATTTAACATCGTACCACATGTAGATTGTGATAAGGATTCTATGATGCTGTAATACCATTCTCAAATACTAGATCATGCATGTTCTATATTTGAAACACGAACAGCTTTATGAAGCTTTAAAGCTGTTCTCAAATCCAAAGGGGCTACTTTCAGACACATATTTAAATTCATTTTTGTTCAGAAACGTATGAAATGGGCAATTCAGAGACTTTGTAATCGAAACACGTTTTTAAATTTTTAGTAAAGGCAGAAGATCTTTCCGAAAACACTGTCAAAGCTGGCGTTTTGAACCGAATTCCCTATGCTTCAGCTCCAGAAAGGCGAAAAACGCGTTGTCACGTGACATGAATCTCTTATAACTCGATAAGTAATTTATTTATCAAAAAATGGGAAACTCGTTTGTATTCAAAATCGCTTCCATAGTCAGAATTGCCAATTTGATGCCTTTGCGTTTAAAAAATCAGTCACAAATTGTGTCAGATAGTTTGGCTTTCGTATTCGTAATTTGTTCAGAATATCATTTGAGAACAACCACCTTAATATAATTCTAAAGTAACAGGTCATATTCCATTAGAAATTCTAACGGTTTTACAACTCTATAATATAATTTTCAAATACACGATTATGTTCTATTAGAAACACTGCAGTCGTAAACAAGTTGGAAATTGTACGTCAAACGTGACAAATGAGCTGCGTTCGTACTATAGCTAGTTATATAAATATTCAGATCTTGATGATTTTTAATTCTGTGAAATGAATTATATCGTCTGCAGATTCATTTCTGTTATAAAATAAGTATCTCGGTCGCTTGACGATTTAACATCCATCGGAAGCTCCTATAACAAGAAAGAACCGATTTTTTAAAAAAATTTAAATTTCTTAATAAATATTTTTATTAATACCTTCTAAAGTTTTGATTCTATTTTCATAAAATTTGAAATGTCACGACAAAATTCTGCAAAGATAATATATCTTAAATTTCAAACCATTCGATTGGGTAGTTTTTGCGCCGTTATATGCGGACGGACGGACAGACAGACAGACAGACGGACAGACCAGACGACGACAATAGGTGCTACGTATTTACATAATTACGAATGCACCTAGAAAGAAGCATTATTAAATTAATTAAAATTCAATTTAGAAAAATGGAAATACAATGAGAAAATAGCCAATAATGATAACGACAAGTGTTTTTAGTTTCCAGCATTAATAAACATTTCATGGGGGGGGGGGGGGGAAAGATCAACGCGAAATGTTAAATCATCAGATGTGAATATCATTTTCTCTTTTTTAAGCGCTTCTAATATGTTACAATGCAAGGATTAACAACAGCTGTAACATTACCTTGCTGTTACATTTAGAACATTTATTTAATTCTGGCTTAATCATGGCGGAAATTTTCATTTATAATAAATCAAATAATTAATTAATTAGCATTGGAGCGAAATGTATAGTTTATGGAAATTAATTTTTCCCAAAACTTTTCGCTGAAGCAGCATGAAGCAGCACTTACAAGCTGCGCGTGTTCTTGGAGTGGAGTTATATACACACCGCGGGACAAAAAATTAGAACTCTCATAGGTAAATGAAAATGGCGGAGTTTTGCGGCGATCACTATATGCGGAAGTCTAAAAAATGTATAAGCGGATCGAAAACAGCGCATCGTAAATTATAAAGGGATAGTCGAGCTGTAAGATGATAGCTGCTTTTACAAGTTGTAAAAGGGGTCGAAATAAAAGCATAAACGACTAGCAGAAAGGTATGGCCCGATTCCCGCACAGGCCAACTTGGCCATGGTCTTGCGCCTACTGCAGACATGGGCCCTAAAATGAGTAAAATTATTTAGAAAAAATTATTTCACGGGTCTAATATTTTGCCTGGTGTGAATATTGATCATAAATTTTGTTGCTAAGCACAATGGGAAAATTAAAATCTTGCAGATATTCACAAAAAAATATATCTATACATTTAAACCTTATTCGAAAAAAAAAATAATAAAAAAAATATATATATATATATATATATATATATATATAATATGAAATTAATTTTCGAAAACGTATGATTTGTAATCTGTGAAATTTTTGGCATAAATCGATTTCTAGAAGCTTCGAACATGCTAATCCAAAATTACAGCTCATTCCGCCAACTAGTTTTTGAGTTATGTTTAAAAAACTTCTCGCATTGCTATATGTTCCACAACGATCATTACAAATAAATTTAATATTAAGACTCCCAAACTTACCTTCATAATTCCAAAACTACTTGACCGAATGATTTCCCGTCTTGTATTGCAAAGTAGAATTTACCAAAAAAGCCCAATATGATGTCAAATTAGATGTTCGTATTGAAATGTTCAGCGTTTGATATGATTTCACTATGAAGACTACCCCCTAAGCTTATTTTTACAACATAAATTGAAAAAGACATAATTTCCAGTCGATTGGCTATTTTCGTTTTTTACATTGACAATTTGGAGATTAAAAAGTATGGAGTGACTGTGCTGTCTCTTTTGTTTTTTTCTGCCCGATTGTACATTTTATTTATTTGAAAAGAACAATTTTACAAAAAATATCCAAATGACAACATTTTATTCATTTAAAAAATTAGTATATTATTCTGTTTTAATAATTAGCCTAATTTTTTATCTATAAGGTAAATTTCAAATACAAAGGATGTGAATTATCACTTTACTAAACAGCGTACAACCAATAGAGTGAATAAATGTCCAGACCAGCAATAGAATGCCTGACTGGATGTCGTCCGGATGTCTTAAATGGTAAAGCACTTGGTGCGCTATACCTTGGGATCCGGGATCGATTCCTGATCTGGATATTTTTTCACTGTATTGGCTGTACGCTGTTTAGCCGTGAAATACATCCTTTGTATTTCATTAATTTACAGCGTAATTTAAGCTGTGCTGAAAAATTAATTAGTATATAGATAAATTTCATTTAATAAATTATTACAGAGAAATGTATAATTACAGTAAATTACAAAAGTGCTAAGTTTACAATATGAAAAGTCCTTTTGCAAGCAATATTTTTTTTCACGCAGATAGCTGATGTTTGAGATCATATAAAAAGATATTCACATCAGTGTAACGTAACATCCACGTGACTGTAACCCACAGAGATGCTTACGAGATGACCAAAAGTATTCGAATTTGTCATCTCAAAAAATCAATAAAAAATAAGGCTTACGACTGGCAGATGCAACCAATTATCTCAGGGGGAGAAAAAAAGATTGAATCATCAGAAAAAAGCAGAAAAAAAACAGTTCATTTGAGGTAAAGAACAAGAAGCCAATCAACTGTCTCTTCAAATCCGACTGATTTTATCCGGCCGAGTTATGTGAGATTAAACATGATTTGTAACTAAGCACACTAGTAAAAATGTAATTTTACAAATACATTGATACCTGAGCTAACAAATGACGATTGTTTCTGTTAGTGACTCTGTTAATGTTTATTTGCGCCTAAGAAGAAAGATTTATTCTGTCAAAACGCATGGTACCTTTTTTTTTTTTTTTTTTTTTTTTTTTTGTTTCTATTGTGCATTTAATCTATTTCCATCGTAATATGCTGCATTAATGTACATCTGATTTATTTGAAAAGGAAATTTAAAAAAAAATCCAAACACACGCATTTTATTCATTTAAAATATTCATATTTTATTCTGTTTTAATCTTGGTCTAATTTTTCATTTAGGGTCAGGGCGCCAACAATTGACCATTTAGAGGAAATTTTTTCGAGTTATTTTTTTTTTCTTAGAAAATTATTGGCACATTCTTTTTGCAGTATTCCTTTCTACTAATTAAAGTAAGGGATTCATATCCAGAAACATTTTCTCTTTTTTTTTTCTAGAATTTAAATTATTTACAATATTAGTTAGAAAATGAGATTGCATCAGTAATTGACGTTTCTTTTTCGGTGTAAAAGATCAAAATATAAATGTTCGTATTTAAAACTGCTGCTGAAAGACGCGTATAAGGGCCGACTTAGGCTATCTACGACCCCAGGGGTCTGGAGGTCCCCTTCTAACTATCCATAGAAACTTCTTCATGAATTACGCTGAAGTGACTTAGTACTAACTAAACTTCATACCTGTTGTGTGTATACATAAATTTCGTACCAGGTACTATTCGCATCTGTATACAGGGTATTTACAAGAAAGATGGTCAAGATGGAAAAGATGAATTCCCACTAGTACTTTAAGAAAAGGTACTAGTAGGAGAAGTAGTAGAAAAAATGATGGATTGGTTGACGGGAGTATTTGTTTGCAAATTTTCCATATATCATAGCCATATGATATCTGAAAGAAAAATGCCAACTGGTCATCATGAATGCTTTTAGGTAAATACCAATAATGAATTTCTTTTGAAAACAATGGGCTACTAAGTTGTTATAATAAAACTTTAATCATTAGTATTCTAATAATATAATTCATTCCTTCTAGTGTGTGTGGGGGGGGGGGGATATGCGAAGCAAAAAGGGGAAAGGGAAGACCGTACTACCTTCCTAAATCTTTGAAAATGTAAGAATTCCGGTCAATTTTGACCAATTTTAACCCTTTGGCACCCTTTTAATAAAATCCTCTAATTACTCCCATGGGGGGCACTTGAAATGGGGACCCCGGGGTAGCTTTGCGTATACTAGGGGATATAAAAATCAGAAAACATTTTAAACACAATAATTCACAAACTAATAATAATAGAAAAGTAAAAATGATTCAAATTTTCCCAAGCTAATATTCAAGCACATCTTTAACTGCAATTATAACTTGTAAAAAAACATTTCTTTGTATGTTAGATATGTTCTCTAACAACCAAAATTAGAATATATGCTCATTAATTCCTGTTTTCTGCCGATTTTATATTTCCCTGGTCAATTACTGGTGCACCATAGCTGCCAACTTTTACGCTTTTTTGTTACCACTAAAAATTAATAGAAATTATTATTGAATCACATGATTTCGGCGATTTAATAAGGTTAAATTTACTATAAAATTTTAGTAGCAGGAAAAAAGCGTAAAAGTTTGTAGCTATAGTGCACCCACCCTATATTAAGGTACATTTTATTTAATTAGCCTTAGAGAGAAATGTATACTTACGGAAAATTACTTCTATACAAAAGTGCTAACTTTATCAATGTGAAAAGTCCTTTTGCAAGCAATGTATTTTTTTCACTGATATTACAGATCAGATTTTAAAAAAATTAACATCATTGTAACGTAACATCCACGTCACTGTGAGTCACAAATGTAAGACGACACAATGCTATACGAGATGACCAAAAGTATTTGAATTTGTCATCTCAAAAAATCAATAAAAAATAGAACTATTGCAGGTACATCCAAATATCTAAAGGGAAAAGGGGGGAAAAGGAGAGAGATTAAATCATCAGAAAAAAAGCGGTTCATTTCAGGTAGAGAACAAGAGGCTAATCAACTGCCTCTTCAAATCCGACCGATTTTATCAGGGAGTGGAAGTTAATGCCCCATTAAACGGAATTCATGGTGACAAGCAGAAAGGCACCTAGGATAAAGCCCTTCGTTTTCTCTCCAAAAAGGAAGGTTAAGGACATTCAAAATTTTGAACTCGATGAAAAACCTGAGAGTAACACGTCAGCTCACACCTGTGTTTCTCATGGGACACACACGTGCAGCAAAAAAGGGGGATTCTTTTTCTGTCCCTCCACATATCTCGTTTGGCACCATGACAAACAAAGACGAGAAATTAGCAGTTAACCACGAATTCAAATGGGTGTTCCGTTGCGGACAAATAAGGCAATTTTATCAACCTTACTTGAATATATACTATAATGATGCAACATAATATATCTGAAATACCAAGATATTTATTACATTCAGGGCTTGACTAATGCAAGGGCATGTGGGGGATGCCCCATGGGCGTAATCAGGATTTTCGTTAAAAGGGTGCAAAATGGTTGAAATTGCCCAAAAGTGAGTAGAGGGATTCTTTCTCTGTGCCTCCACATATCTTATTTGGCGCCATGACAAACAAAGATGAGAAATTAGCAGTTAACCATGAATTCAAATTTGTGGTTCCCGTTGAGGACAAATAAGGCAGTTTTATGAACTTTACTTGGATATACTATAATGATGCAACATTATGTAGCTCAAATACCGATATATTTACACTCCGGGCTTCACTAACGCAAGGGCATGTGGGGGGATGCCCTATGAGCTTAATCAGAATTTTCGTTAAAAGGGTTCCAAATGGTTGAAATTGGCCAAAAGTGAGTAAGAGGGATTCTTTTTCTGTGCCTCAACATATCTTATTTGGCGCCATGACAAACAAAGATGAGAAATTAGCAGTTAACCATGAATTCAAATGTGTGGTTTCCGTTGAGGACATAAGGCAGTTTTATGAACCTTACTCGAATATACTATAATGATGCAACATTGTGTAGCTCAAATACCGAAATATTTACTCTCAGGGTTTGACTAATGTAAGGGCATGTGAGGGGGATGCCCCATGGGCGTAATCAGGATTTTTGCTAAAAGGGTCCCAAATGGTTAAAATTGGCCAAAAGAGACTAAGGGGATTCTTTTTCAGTGCGTCCACGTCCACATATCTCGTTTGGCAAAATAACAAAGATGAGATATTAGTAGTTAACCACGAATTTAAATGTGTGTTCCGTTGTGGACAAATAAGGCAATTTTATGAACTTTACTTAAATATACCATAATGGTTCAACATTATGTAGCTCGAATACCGAGAAATTCACACTCAGGGTCTGACTAATGCAGGGAAATGTAAGGCAACATGAGGGGCAGCATTCTTTTTCTGTGCCTTCGCATCTCGTTTGATACCATGACAAGACAAACAAATACGAGAAATTAACAGTTAGCCGCGGATTCAAATGTGTGTTCCTTTGCGGACAAATAAGACGCTTTTTCCGAACCTTATTTGAAAATAGTTCTTTTGCACCGTAATGACTCACTTTTATGTAATTTGAATACTAAGAAATTTACGAATATTTTTTTTATCTGTACTTTGGAATTTGACAGGCTGACACGGGTCACGGGTTATTCTAACACGCATTTTTGCTTACACGTATCAAAAGCATGAAGTACTTACACCCGAAAGGTAACAAAACTACGAATATTGTTCTGAACTTAGTAGTTGGTATTCCCGCCAGCACTTCAAAGTTTTGGACGGTTTTCATAGTCATCAAAATGAATACAGCCAATGTACGATATTCTCTTGTCCTGTATCCTTGCCGCCTTCTTGATTGCTTTTGCTTCCTGCCATGGTGAATTATTACTGAACTAGTGCTAACATAAATTTTTAACTTCTTTCTTTATTAAACTTTTTTAGTAGTACCAGTAACTACAACTATACTTTCAGTCAATCCCCTTATCGTTTTTTAATCTTTATATTCACTATTTTATATTTTAATCCCAATTTTAACTTCTTTATTTTTTTTTTTACTTATTAAATTAATTATTAATTTTAAATTATAATTTTATTAAATTCTTAAATGTTAAATCATTCTTTTATTCTATGGTAGTTTTAAACTACAGTTTTACCTTACCCAATGGCTCACAATATAATAAGACATCTCATCAATAGACTGGGCGTAGTTGACAGCAACTAGGATGCCCCTCAATGCTGCTCCACTGTTCAGCACTGTTCAGCAAGTTCGATGTTCTGTTCGGAGAGGTTTCCAATTGAGTAAGGTAGTTATAACTAGAGATCGACCGAAATTTCTGTTTCGGTTTTGGTTTCGACGCAAAATCGGAGTTTCGCCGAATATTCGTTTTCGGCGAAACTGCTGCCAAAATTTCGGCATGACCAAAACTATCAGTATTTAAAAATCTCGTTCCTTTTTTCGGAAATTTTCAAATTTACTCATTGATATGAGTTACATCGGCTCAAATGAGACACTGTTTATTGCTGTGAACTCCACCGTTTATCATTATCCATGACTAATTCATGATGCGAGTGTAAGTTATAAAGCAAGCAATGCATATATGACTAAACTTAAAAGTGTTAAATGTTACTTGAATATATAAAAATATTACTTGAATATATAAAAGCATTAAATATTTTACATAAATACTGTCATGAAGCTAAAATATTGTGTTTCATTCTGAGTGATATTTTATAATTAAAATTTTACTATTATAAAAATTTTACGGGACTTATATAAACTATTAAATATGTTTTATAAATATTGTGATCTAATTAAAAATTTCTGGTGAGTTATTTATTCATAATTCAAATTTTATAATGTAATATAATGTAATGTAAATAAAAAGTTACTGTATGAATGTAAAAAAAATGTCAAATAAACATGTTATTTAAACATATGTACCATAAAAATGTTTGTACAAAATTTTAAATAATTAATAATAATAATAATCAGCAATATTTAAATATATATCTATATTTAAACGTCTATTAAATTAATAATATTTATAATTATAAAATGGTTACAACATATTCAATGTTAATTTCACAAAAAACAAACTTTTAAGTACTTTATTTCAATTAATTTAAATGCAAAATATTAATTAACACGAAAATATGAATATATTTAAAAATTAAATATTCATTATTGAATTTGTTTTACATTATTTAACTACATTGTTAATTAATTATTGATAAATGCCTAATTATTGGTTGTTAAAAGTAATAAAATATAAAAGTTGTATTATTTATGTTTCATTTTTGTTTGAAACTTATACACACACATATATATGTACGTTTGTTTGTTAGAGATGTGGTTCAATACACTAATAATTAATAAATTAATTAGTAACGTTTTTAGTTATTATTAAGTAATTATTAATTATTTGTTATTAATTAATTAATTAATTAATTAATAATTATATGCAGTTATGTATGTATTAATCAGTTTTTAATTTATTTTGTTTTACACTTTCGGTTTTGGTTTCGGCCGAAAGTGGGAAGATCACCGAAATTCGGTTTCGGTTACGGTCTTAGAAACCTGTTTCGGTCGATCTCTAGTTATAACAGTATGGCATTCCTTCCGTAAGGACTGTGAAAATTTTACGTTTAAGACAGGATTCCGTTATAAAGAAATTCCTTTTCATAGGTTTTACTAAACATTCTATAATAAAACCTGTAAAAACAGAACCGATCAGGAACAGAGGAACTATTCCATCTTAGACAGGTTAATTTGTACGGCATACATTTCAGCGGAATAAAAATAAAGAATAAAAAAAATCGTTACAGACAGGTTCCGTTTGCTCAGGTTTTACTGTATTAAACTTCAATCGATGCAGACTATATTATACTAAAAGAAATTTAAAAGAATTTGTGCGTCATGAAAAATCGTGACTTCTATGGCGTCCTGCTGGACGGGTTTTGTAAATCGGGACGTCTCGCATAAAATCTGGACATCTGGCAACACTAGTTCGAATATAAAAGATTCATTGTGACAGAAATTAATTTTTTATTTATATACTAGGTACGTTTTATTACAAAAAGCTACCTATTGCAGGCGTTCGGAGGAAAGCAATTCCAAAAATTGGTATATTTTCACCGATCATGACCCCCAGACCCCAAAACCACCCTCCGTTCAAATGATGATTTATATATATCTGACATATGTCATGATGTAAATCTCTTATTTATGAACCAATTTGGATTTGGCTGAGTATGTGTATGGGACATACCAAGGTCTCGTCCGAGTTCGTAGGCCAGCTTCCTCCGCCGTCTTGTTTCAGCATTGCGGCCAGTTAAAATTTTTAAATTTAAAAAAATTTAAAACGATGTACAAAAATATTATAAAGTGAAAAATTGTATCTGTTAAGTGTTAGAACGTGATACAAGGGTTCTGGAACATTTTTCGTTTTGGCTATATCTTTAAAAATGGCTGAGATATGGCAGTTTGATAATTCTAGGGTGGCTGAGATTTTGAAACAAACTGATATTTGTTATGTTGTAACTCTCATATTTATGAACCGATATGAATGTGACTGATCATGTGTACAGAACATACCAAGGTCTCGTCCGAGTTTGTTGGCCAGCTTCATGCGCCATCTTGTTTCAAATTGGCGGCCAGTTAAAATACTTTTTTTTAATTAAAAATGTATAATAAAAAATAAATTGAAAAAGTTGTGGCTGCATTTTGAAACAATTTGATTTTTGTTATGTTGTAACTCTCATGCTGAAATTCGCATTTAAATTCAGTATTAACGAAAACCGGGAATGATTCTTCTATAATCGGGTTCCAAGCATTTTAGCTTCGGGTGTTTCAGTAAAATGAGTTAAATTTTTAAACACATAGACCATGAAAGCTACTTTTTCCTCCCGGTACAAGCCGGAAGGATTTTTTTTTTACTTTTTGGATACATGCAACAATGTTTGGAAATTCGAGTGGAGTTAGTCACTTCCAGATTTATTTATTTTCGAGCACTCATAATGAAAAATATCATGTTTGTGGGATTTACAAAACCATTCATTTTAAGTAATTTAATAATTTTTTCAAGAAAAAAAATTTTTTTTTCATAAGTACCTTTTACTCCAAGAATCCTAAATTTTCTTTGCAAACTTGATTCTGTGAAAAATTCTTGAAGTCAATTTAAAGAACGTACAATATATGAAAAAGTTGTACAAAGTGTCGCAATTTTACCTTTCACAGAAATTTAGACATGTCAATTTAAATATGACAATACATTAAAAAAAATACATTTTGAAATAAATGCGTTTAAGACAGCACAACATATAAGACATTATATGTTTTTGGTGTAATTATCGTATTAACATTACTATTTGCACAGGGGTTTTTCTAATAGCTCTAAAGTTTTTTTTTTTAAACCAAAAAAAAAACTAGTCGTTGGGGGCCACCCTAATATTCACCCATCATGGATATGCATAATATAAAATAGGAAAATAAAACATGTGTAAACTACTTATAAAATGCATTGAAATTTGAATAAAATCGGGACTTGATGACGTCCTAAACTTTAAAGGCTCGATTATACTGAATTGCGTAAAAGAAACATCCTTATAACTCCAAAATTGATAATCCTATTAACTAACGGTTTACTGCGTCGGATTAAGCGTCTCATTTCCAATTAAAATATATCTTTGAATTGAAATTTGGATGAAATACAGGGTCATGCAAAATCGAAGAGTGTGGTAAATAGGATTCCAAATATCTCGGCAACTCATTATCTGATCGACTTCATTCTTACGAAAAATTTATGTTTTTTTATTGTCTTTTATATTTATTCCTTAAAATAAACAATTTCGAAAATTTTTATATATCTTTTATCAGAACGAATATTTCGAGAGTCCGAAAAAAATAGTTCCGGAAAATCGAGGTTACTGAAATTCAATAAGCTTCTTCCCATTATTACATACTAAGTAGTACACACCAAATTTCAAGTCTCTATCTCCATTTGTTCGGGAGATAGAGCGTTTATAGACACACAGACGGACGGCAAATTTTTCTTTCTAAAAATATGTTTTTCGGAATCTCCAGTGTCTGAAACGTGTAAATCCGTCAAAAAAATTTTTTTTCGATTTTCAAAGCGATTACAAGACTTACCCTATAGTACGTATGATGGGTAAGTAATAAAATGTGATTTTTGTCAAAAGTTTTATATCCCGGAACACTATAAGACCTAAAATGTGGCAGACGACAAATTTGATCAGATTTTTTTTTCTTCTATTTAGTATTATATTACTTTGAATATTCTTCTTTCACATCTTAAAATCTCTCTTCTTAAGATCACA
Organism: Maratus michaelseni; assembly: GCA_963931845.1. Taxonomy (NCBI): domain Eukaryota; kingdom Metazoa; phylum Arthropoda; class Arachnida; order Araneae; family Salticidae; genus Maratus; species Maratus michaelseni. The sequence goes on from OZ007598.1 coordinate 8,963,919, forward strand.
TTTTTCAATATTTTAGCTGCATACGCTGCATGGAAATAATAAGGAAAATTAATGTTCTTCACCAAACCGAGGTCTATGTCACGTGATTCATATCATAATGATTCAGGTGAATTTTTCATTGTGACTCATCATTATTACCAGCACAATTAGCAGACGATAATGTGTTTTTTGGTAATTAGAAGACATGCCGCATAGAATATATCGCAGACGTCAAGGACGGGATATTTATTGTTGTGCGGACAATTTCAAGGTCATCATTATGTAATAAAACCTGGAATTACCGATCTTCAGTTTAGTGCCAAATAGTGCGTCGTAAGAATGAGAAAGAATTAAATGAACCATAAAAATGAACAATATATGGAAGTTTGAACATGTTTTCGGTTTTCGCGAAAATATTTAAAAATACAAATCGAAATTTTTATTAATCTGAAAAAAGTAAATCTCAAATGCGATCAAGCGTTACCTTTAACCTCTTGAGGTCAGAGTTGCCAGTTTAGCCTCTAAATTCACACCAGAAATTCCTAATAGTAATTTTTGCTTTATTTTATGACCTATATTTCGTGATTACATACAGTAAAAATTCTTCTTTGGGAAGTTCCGTTATGAATTCGGAATTTCTCACTTTAAAAAAGCCTAACTGGCAACCCTGTTTGAGGTCTATTGACGAAATATCTCATTTGCTTTCAGCTGTTACAAATTGAAAAAGAGAAGATATTTTGTTTCCTGTTCAAAAAATTTTTCAATTTGAAAACGAGTTATCTCGTTTAGGGCATTCAATGGATTAAGAGATTTATTAAGTTTTAAGAAAACAGATGTTTCTCAAAAATGAAGAATCATCGCGTTTTTCTTTAATCACTTAGTTGCCATTGACGAACTATCTCGTTTGCTTCAACTGTCCCAAAAATATCAAGAACGAAATATCTCGCTTCCTATTTAAAAATCTTTAATGTCATGTAAAGATATCTAGTCCATGTCACTCATGAGGTTAAGCAATTTATTAACTAGTACTAGTTTTTATGAGAGCGAGAGAATCGCAAATAAAAAAATTTATTTTTACTACAAAAATTCCATAAACTATATCATATATTCTAATACGAGCAAATCTTATGTGTGTGTGTGTGTGTGTGTGTGGTTATATATATATATATGCAAATTTTATCTTAAAAACGGCTCTAACGATTTTGACGAAATTTTGTATCCTACCGTTTTAGGGCACCAGAAAACCATTGGGCTAGGTCACATGTTCGAGAAAATTCGATTAGTGGGTCATTTGGGGTCACCATAGGTCCGAGTCAAGCTAATTGTATCTAAAAAATGGTTCAAACGATTTTGACTAAATTTTGTATCCTACCATTTTTGGGCACGAGAAGACTATTGGGCTGGGTCACATGTTCCAGAACTTTCCATTAATGGGTCATTTTTGAGTCAACGCGGATCAAGTTAATTTCATCTAAAAAATGGCTCTAACAATTAAATTTTGTATTCTAAGAGTTTCAGGCACGAGAAAATCATTTGGTTAGGTCACATGTCTTAGACAATTCAATCAGTGGGTCATTTTTGGGTCACTGTAGGTCAAGCTAATTTTATCTAAAATAGGCTGAGACTGTTTTGACTGAATTTTATATCCTATGGGTTTCGGGCACGAGAAGACAATTAGGCTTGGTCACATGTTCGAGAAATTTTTATTAGCAGGTTATTTTGGTCATGGGGGGTCATATTTGAACTCAAAGATAATTTTGACCGAATATAGCTCGGTCTTCCCTGCTTGTTATGATATAAAAATACATCCAGCAAGTTGAAGTAAGATTCGAATTTCGGTGCTTATCTGTCTTGTATGTATGCATATTATGTAAATATTAATGCCCCGCTAAAGGAATGTATGTAACGCTAAAGGTGTGTATAAAGGTATGTATAAAAATATAAATGCTATTCAAACTACATCATATCAGAAACATTCCAATTTGATTGAAAATTAGTGGAAATATTTGTGAAGTATAGAAAATAAGCTGCATAAATTCCGGTTTAATTCGGCTCATTCGTTCAAAAAACAAATTTATGGCCTGTATGAAAAGAAGTAAAATTAATGTTCTTCATCAAAGTGAGGTCTAAGTCATGGGATTCATATCATAATTATTCATGATCCCTTGTCTTTATAGAAAAATGATAAACGCTATTCGACTTCTTAATATCGAAGAAGAATATCCTCAAATTTCGAGCATTTATAAATAAAAGCTATTCCATGAATGTATCAGAAAATTCTGAATTTAGATTTTAAAGCATCATTAAAAATATATATGACCCAAAATCTTAGCATCTGAATAAGAATATCGACAAATTTCGAGCATATATAAGTAGAAATTACTCCGTGAATGTGTCAGAAAATTCCGAATTTAGATTTTAAAGCATCCTTAAAAATGTATGACCTAAATTTATCAATATTTTTTGTGTTAGAATATTGGCGTCACGATTGATATCAGTCATAGAATCGGGCGATATTTCCGTTTCATCAGCTTCTGATATCCACATTTGCTATGCGTTATGACATATCTTTTCCGCAATCCTGCGGGAAAAAGGACGGGGCCCCAAAATGGGGGCTCTATATATCACGTGATACTCACGAAGTGCTTTCGATATTGCCTTAAGTACGTGAAAAAGAAATTTCGGGAAAAACATTGCACAGAAGTGTTAGTACACGAGTAGAAATAATGTAAGTGTATATTGCATCTATATATTGAAATTTTGCATTGTATATAGCATTAATATTGCAAATTCACAGAGAGTGTGCAATGTGTTGCAATTTTAAAAATTACTGTTTTCTTTTACTTTTAAAGTGAAAGATATATATTTTATAAGTAACATATTTTAACTGTTTTATGTTATACAAAATTAAGATTTTAGACTAATTTTATTCGGATTTTAGCTATTTACATTTTTATTCTTCACTCATATAAGTAGTCGACAGATAGATAACTGAAAACAAAACCAAAATATCTATTTTGAAAAGAAAAATATGAAAAAGTACATTGAGAAAAATGACACTTTTAAATCTGAGTAAACCGATGTTTTCATTTTGTTATGAAACTTCTTGTTTCAAATAGGACAAGCCAATGCTTTCAATTCTGAAATACCAGAAATACTCAGAATATTGAAACATGGACATACTCAAAACTGAGCCCATAGAGGTCAGTTCCTATTCATATTTGAAAAATGGACGTACTCAAAAATGATTAGAATCAGTTCAAACTCATTTTTGAAACATGGAAATACTCAAAAATGAGCACATAGAAGTCAGTTCATACTCATTTTTGAAACATGGATTTTTGATTCGGAGCCATTTTGCCTATGCGACATAACTCAAATTTGAGTAATTTTTGCTCAGTTTTGAAAATGTCGTTCTTAGAGTGTAATAATCGAAAAAATATATAGTTTCTAAAAGTTTAATACAAAAAAGGAAACTCACTATATATATATATATATATATATATATATATATATATTTTTTTTTTTTTTTTTGTGAAAGAAAATGCCAAATATTTGATTCCAAGCATCAGGATCCGGTAAGGTTTCATCATAGAAAAATGGAATTTTTATTATTTTATTTGTTAGATCATGGAGAAAATTTTTCTAAAATTAACTTAAAAGAAAGATCAAAAGACCGTATCAAATTGTAAATTTTGTATATTTAAAAAATAATAATAACTGTTTTGACCTTACACTGTAAAAAAAAAAAAAAAATCCATAAGCATACAGGAGGTTTAACGTAAAATTTTACGGAGAAGTTTCATTTTTCCAAAACAGCAGTACAATTTCCGTAAATGACATTAGTTCCGTAAAGGAGATTTCAAATCCGTAAATATGCAGACAGTTTTCTGTAAATGTAATGGATTTTTTTCGTATTTTTTTTAAACTGTACAATGTCCGTATTTCTTTCAAAACAATGCAATTTCCGTAAATAACGTTTAGAGATTTGCGTACAGAAATCGCCTTGTTTGAAATGCGAATTAAGATTGTTGTATTTACTAGAGTTCTTCAAGAATCCAAGCCTGAACCAGCTCGACACGCTGGCCCATTCTAACTGGGACCATGCCTGGACGGTAATTTTTTGTGAAAATAATAGTAATATTCATATTTTTTTAATGAAATATTTATAAATATATTTTATTTTTATAAGTTACAGAAAAATATTTTTTTAAATCTACTTCTTTTTTTCTTGATAGTGCTTCAAAATTAGGATTTTTTTTTCACTAATTTTTTTAAATTTTATTTTAACTTTTCTGACTTGAGGCAGTATTGGGTTATTTAAAGGTTTCATAACATAATATCTCTGCAACTTATCGCTATGTAAATTGGTATTAAACTAAACTGATTTGGCTTATAAATTTATGAATTAAACTAAAATTTATTATTTTATAAATTATAATTTTACAACGTTTATAATTTTTTCCTTAAATTTATAAAAATAGTTAATAATTTTTTTCTTTACTTTTATAAAAATTAGGTCTGTAATTTTATAAACTTTATAATTCATTTCTTTAGCTTAAAATTTTATAAATTAAACTAAATTAATTTAAACTAAATCAAAAGTCCAAATTTAAACTTACCTATTACAAGATCATTAATTTCGAAATTCTCCTTAAAAATCAATTTTTTGTTTTAATATTTTACAAACTATTCAGTTTAACAGAACCGTTCACAAAAGCTCTCAGCATAGCTCACATAGAATAACTTAATTTATTATAAAATTGTTTATTTACATAAGTTTTTTTTTTTTTTTTTTTTTTTTTTTAAATAACAGATAACGAAAATTTATTTTAATATGCAATAAATACGTCTGCTTAAGATAATTATTGATTTTATTGGAATTGATAAATAGATCACCAGACAAAATTAAAAAAAATTATATGTTCAGAAAAAGAAAATGTTGGTACTATTGCAAAATTAAACATTCATTACTCTTAATACAATGTTTTACGCATATAATACATAATAAGTTAAAATTTATCTGTTATAAGGCATCAAATAATAAAGAAAAATATTGAAAATTATGAAAAGAAAATATTAAAAACATTGGAACTCTGAAAAATATCCATGGAACCTTCAAGATTTTGCATCATAAAAGGCGACTAAAATAAGTAACAACATTTGAGAAACCTGTGTATGTGTATACCATCATAGCGTAGTGGTCGCTCGATGCTATTTTTAACTAAAATTTTAAGGTTTCTGTATCAGATTCTTACGGGTTTTTTTAATAAATGTACCACTGGCTTCATGCTTCTATCTATCACCGTTTCCGAGTTATTTATTTTCAAATTTAGGCAGTCCTTCGTGAAACACCTGGTATATATTTATATTATGTATCATTTTACAAAATGATATATAAAATAAGTAAATAAATAAAATCAACAACCACGTGTTATTCAGCTAAAATAATATACCACTCAATAATGTCAGCACAATTAAAAATAAGTCTGTTTTTCTTATACACTTCGTGAAAGTAAAACAAACTTTTCTTGTATATTTTTTATTTTTCCATTTGTTTTTAAAAAAGAATTCGTTCGCTATTGTATCGAAAGGTGATTCATCTTCATTCGGTGACAAAAATGTCTTTGATATCTTTTACTTTTTTTTTTTTCCAGTTTTCAGAATGGCATCAAAATGACTTTTGTGAATGGCATAAAAAAAAAGTTTAATTTCGGAGTTTATTTTTAAAGTTTTCAGAATTAAGAAACTAAATTTGACAGTTAATATAAGAACACGTGGTAAAAATTTGTAGTTCATTGATTTTCCTGCCATATATTTTTTGCACGTCAGGCGTTTGTAAATTATTAACTGACTTCTAATAAAAGATGTTATACAATTCATTTGTGTGTGTATATATATATATATACCGGATGAACCAAAAGTTCGTTAAAACTTTAAAAATTCATAAAAAAGAAGAAATTATGATAAAGAAGTGCGGTTTGCATGAAAGGGCTCACAAGGTAGTCTGATTTTTTTTAGCAGCAAAAAAAAATTTTGTTAAAAAAGTCAGCTGTAGATGGCGCTAACATGCGAGAGATTCAGCATAATTATGCAAATTAATCCTGCAATTAAAAAACGGGATACACGAGAATTTCTCATTCGTTTTCAGAATGTTATCATTACCCGATCAAGCGTTGTTGGTGAAGTTGTTCTCTTTGAACGAAGAGTCAGCAACTGTTGCGCTGCGAAAATTTCGCACTTCGAAAGCACTGAAGACGAAGAATATGGTCTGGAGGTCATGTTGAACAATTGTCATTGCAAGAATAAATAGATGGAGCGTACCGTTGTCCTGTTCATTGTGTTTCGGGTCGCCAGCGCCTTTTACCAGTGACATTTTTAACTTTTTTTTTTCTTTCTGCTAAAAAAAATCCGACTACCTTCTTTCTTGCAAACCGCACTTCTTTATCATAATTTATTGTTTTTTTTATGAAGTTTTAAAGTTTTAACGAACTTTTAGTTCACCCGGTATATAAATGTGTGTATGTTTTTTTTTTTTTTTTTTTTTTTTGTAATGTATATCCACGTATAACTTGCTCCGAAGTTCACATTTCTTCCTTGTTTCCTTCCTAATTTCTTCCTTGTTTTCCAACAAAGTTGAAAAGTGTTTATGAATTCAGTTTGTCTGTCTGTCTGTCCGTGCTCTAACTTGCCTTAATATACTCGGATTGTCATTCAATTGTTATGAACGAAAAAAAAAACGCAGATTTTGAGGATAGTAAGAGATTAAAAGCTCTATTAATTTTTTTTAATATTGCATTGACCGACTTGAAAATTTTGAATCTATGCATATTTTTTTACGGTGAATCCAGAAATCTAATTTTTATAAAGATCACATTATTAGAACCGAATTTATATTTTATCACAAAATGCTGATTTTGTATAGAAAAAAGAAATGAAACGTTAATAGACAATGATGTAATTAATAATGCTCATAGGGATTATTACTAAAGAAGGGGAAAGGGGGAAACTACTTTTTTTCTCTTCTAAAATATCGCTTTTAGTCCGCATGATAGATATTATTATAACGGAGCAGAGTAGCGAGCCTCTCCCGCTATCGGGCCTGTTCAGATATTCGAAAAAGCGAAAAAATAGACCGGTAAATTTTTACTTCATAATAAACATGACCTTTTTCTTAGGGGGGGGGGGGATGAAATTTATTTGAATTTATTAATTAAAGGATAAAGTGTTTTGAAAGAAATATTAAACGAAACCCTTTGTGCGATCTTCGGTCACACTTACCCACTTGTTCTAAATTTTCAGCTTCTTTCTTTCACAACTATAATCGGAATATTTTATTGCATTCTGAAAATATTACTCACTTACTTTTTAATCGAAATCTTTTAATTAATATTCTTATTCCATCACATACACCGAAGAAAAATTCAGCAGCCTTTGTTTGCCAAACATTGCAATCTCTCTCTCTCTCTTTTTTTTTTTTTTTTTTCAAGAAATTAAAAAAAAAAAAATACATTCCGTGCTTACAGGACGTCTTATTTCATGTTTTCAACAGCTACTATATGAAGAAACTCTCGAAAAGACGTCGGGAATACGTTTTGAAAACAACAGTTAGTCTGCCAGGAATCCATTAAATGTCAACAAATAAATCGTCTATGCGTACCGTCTGGAGTTGTCCGACGCCCTTTGTGTTTATAGTTTGGATTTCAAAACAATGAATTTCACTTGAGTGAAACAGCTGTTTGAAAGAATATAATGTACTATTCAATTCTTGAATTGATAGTAATTTTTATTCTTCGAAGATACATTTTATATAAAGCGAATCAAACAGTCATGAAGTCATTGGTTGATTCGGGAAGGAACTCTAGAACATTTCAAATTATCTGTTCAGGGGCCCATTATTTTAAAAGAGCCAGGCTTCAAAAAATATTTTGGGATCCTAAACTACTTTCATATGCTTAAAAATCCCTGACGGCTCGGCCTACAGGCACAGGTAGATTTCGAAGACGCAGACCGTGGGGCGCCTGTTTGTTCGGAATTGCGGAAGAAATGATCTTTTTGCCATGATGCGAGAGTTAGAACCGCTCACTTTCAAACCTAACTTGTTTGCAAGCGGAACCGGCAGGAATTTTTTATTTATTTATTTATTTATTTATTTATTTATTTATTTATTTTGCTATAAGGGTTGGTTCTATAAAAAACTTGTCAAAATAAAAGTTTTAGATAATATTAAGAGGATTAATAATAAATTTAAACGGATTTGATATCTTGTGAATGGACGAAATTATGATTTTTTTTCTTCTAAAACCCCCCTCCCCCCCCACCCCACCCCCGGGACCATTTTTAATGATATCACAAATCTGTCCTACATAAATTTTCGGCCCTTTTCCTAGAAGTAATAATAACTTTAAACGGATTCGATACGTATCATAATTAAGAAATTATTGGGTTATTTTTCTGTTTTCACAAAAAGCCCTCCCCTCCCCCCCTTGGTTCGATTTTGCCCATTAACGAACTTGACCGAGATTTTATGCCCTTGATTTTATCTATCAGTTTGGAAGAGATTTGTGCAGAATTATTGCAGTTATCGTGTCCATAAAAAAGTGACATAGATAGATAGATAGATAGATAGACAGATGGATAAAGTTTTGAACTGGGGGTGTTTTTGGGTTCTGGGAGTCATGATCGGCATAGATCTGCAAAATTTTTTCAACAATTCCAACTTAGGTGAGAATGTAATAGGTAGTATTTCTTACGAAATCTACCTAAAAGTATCGTTTAGTCTCACTGGAAGCTCTTAAAAACAAAGAGGGAAAGGAGACAAGTTCAGTATCGGACACACAACTTTTTGAGGTTATATAATGTTTGTCCAAAAATTAATATATACGAGGAAAAGTCATTAAGTCAGTCACAAAAGATAATTAAATAATAACTTTACAATGACTTCAATAACTTCAAAACTATCTTTATTTCTCAACATATTCTCCACCATTATTTATGCACTTATATCACCGTTTTATCAATGACCCAACACCAGCTGCATAAGATTCTTTGGGTTGCTGTCTCAGCCACATTAGGACTTCAAGTTGAACACAGGACACAATTCAAAAGTTTGGTTGGCAACTTCTTCAACATCCACCATAAAGCTTCGATTTAGCTCCAAGCGATTTTCATCTGTTTAATCTGTTAACTAAAAAACCCTCTTGGAAGCAAGATGATGTTCGCAGATGATGAAAAGGTTCAACTTGAAGTCCTAATGTGGCTGAGACAGCAACCCAAAGAATGTTATGCAGCTGGTGTTGGGGCACGTATAAAACGATGACATAAGTGCATCAATATGGGCGGAGAATATGTTGAGAAATAAAAATAGTTTTGAAGTGAATATCATTGTAAGTTATTATTTAATTACCTTTTGTGACTTACTTAATGACTTTCCCTCGTATATAGCATGTTTCAAATGTAACTCTAATTAGCACGGGACCTCTTGGTGCAGTGAGTGATGAATTCAAGGGCTAAATCGGTGGGAAGGGGCGACATTCCCTCCCGTAAAGTTTGGGGTTTTATATTTACTAACAGTCAAAAAGTGCAAATTCACCCGGAAATCTATAATACTTCACCCACACACACACACATACACATATACGCATACAAAACGAACCTGAAGAAAACGTCCCGGGAGAAAAAAATGTCTGAATTCAACACTGGATGCAGTGCACCCGCCGAACTCCCCGTTGTGGCTGGCAAGTATCTACTGTGTTAATAGTTCTGAAGGAAAAATCCCCTTGTCGCCGAGAATATATTTTCAAAACAACAGTTAGTATGCCGGGAACCCATTGTATGTCAACAAATAAATTGTGTTAAGTTGTCCGATGCCCTTTGTGTTTACAGACTTTAAAACAATGAATTTCACATGTGATACGTCTGTTTGAAAGAACATAACGTACTTATTTTTTATTTTTTGATTTGCATTGTGAATTTTATTCTTCAAAGATACGTTTTATCCAGCAATGTATAACCAGTGGTGAATTCCGTGGGGATTTCCAAAAAGTTAACTCCAGTACCCCGCCCTGGATAATTTCGAATTCGGGAATTATTCAAGATTTCTCTTTTCTTTAAAAGAGCACAGCTACAAGAAACTTTTTGAGACCAAAATTACTTTTTAAGTATAAAATTTTTCTAGTAGACTTATTGAAAGCCCTTAAAAACGTGAGGAGTTGGGGAGACGATATTGGGCACAAACCTTTTTGAGGCACTAATGTTTGTTTCAAAATTATAAGGTTTTTAAATTGTATCCTCTATAAGTACAGGGCCTAGGTGCATCCGCTGAACTCCTTAAAGGGGTCCAGAACACAAAAATCCTCATTTTTAAAAAAAAAAATATTTTGTTCTGTTAAAACATTCTCTCAGTTTTGTCGCTTAAAATGGCGTTTAAATTATGTTTCTATTTTAATTAGAACAAAATATATTATTTTGTTGTTTTCAAAATCTAGCTTGCAACTAGTGGTTGTCATGGAAACGTTTTCACGTTTTTCTTCATGATGGCTTTTTTTTTTTTTTTTTTTTTTTTTTTTTTTTTTTTTTAACCAATTCTCGGCTTTAAATTGTTATAACTCAAGAACCGTTAAAGATAAATGGTTTAAACTTGAACTTGTCTTTTTCAACTAGTTTACTTTAATTTTTATTCAGCAAATTTGAAAAAAAAATTACGTAATATACATTACAATTTTTTTATTCCAAAAGTAATTTTATAAATGATAAAAACCTGATATTTTACACATTCAATGTCAGTTTTAAATCGAAATTACTTGCCAAAGCCATTTTATTTCTAGCGAGAGAATAAGCAATCTCTATTTAAGCAAACTTTTCGGATAAAAAGATCCAAGACGAACATTATCAAAAAGACGTTGTAATTAATCGAAGTATGTTTCTCGTCGTTAACATTTTATGATTGTTATCAAAAATTCCGTCGATTTGTCATTAGCAAAATTGCTAGAGCTCATTGACATTAAGTAATAGTTATGCAACAATTAAATCGAAAACTTTTCGTGGAATAAGAAAGAGTTTAAATATCGTAATTGCTCAGAGAGTATGAAGAAATAAGAGAAGACTACTATAGTTGCTGTGTTTACAGATTTTACACAGATTTCAAAGAAGGAAAATTATATAGTTTCATAATATACAGAATATCACAAAATTATTTCTAGAGAAGTTTAGGAGTGTTCAGTTCCTGGTTTACGGCAAGGCATTTGGGGCACAAATGCTACTGAAGATTTTTCAATTATTGGCTAAAACAGTTTTAACTGTTGACAAACAAAATTAATATGGAAAAATCTGTTTGTCAAAGATTGTCTATGATTTGTCAAAATAACTTCATTTTTTCCTGGTTGTCTTTTAACAGTTTATGTGCAGGAATGTACAGAACTCCGTCATCGGGTTCGCCATATTATTTCATTTTTATTTGTTTTACCTGTAAGGCCCTCGTAGTTAACATGAACAGAGCCATGTTGTTCTGCTAGTTACTTTTATATATATATATATATATATATATATATATATTTTTTTTTTTTTTTTTTTTTTTTTTTTTTTTTTTCAGTGAAAGCTTGTATTTGAAAGAAAAAGTTATTTGATTAATAGGATATGTTAATATTTTAAATAATTATATTTTGATATTACGGTAAATTTATTATTAGTTATTGCATACTTTATCATTCCAGATATATGGACTTGCATAGAGAAAGGTAATCAGCACCACACAGTTTATTATAAAATTCAATTAAAATTTCATATTTATGAAATAATTATTTAAAAGAAAATTAATGATTGTCAAATTTAATATTTTAATTGATATTTTAAAGAAATTATTAAAGTCAATAGTGGTTGTCTTACAATAGTGGTTGTCAGTAGTCAATAGTGGTAGTCAATAGTGGTTGTACTGCTTTCAATATTATATATATATATATATTTTTTTTTTACTCAAGGACTTTGTATAAGCATCGGTGAAAGGGGGCCCTATACGCATCTGTGCTCAGGGCCTCTGAAATAAACAATTTTTGAAAACCAAGATCGCTATTGACGAGTTCAGCACATCAAAGACGTCTCAGCCCAAAATTTCTCCAAGTACCTGAATACAGAACGTAGATATTCCAATAAAATAGTACGAATATGGAAGAAGCAAGTAATATGACCGAAGTACTTGCACTTTTTGCGACTATAGTTTCTTTCCAGTTTCTTTCAGTAAGTACACATTTCTGATATTTCTGCCAGAGAAAAAAACAACGATTTTTTTAACTTATCTTCAATTAGTATACCTGAAAAAAAAAGTCAAAACTTACCAAACAGAAATACATCATACAACTTTATTACATTATCGTTGCACAGCTAAAACAGTAGAAAATTTTAAACAATAATACCAACATAATAGTTCACAATTTACCAAAGTTGTTATAAGCACCACAGCATTGTCACTATTGCAGCTGTTGCTAGAATAGCCACCAGCACAAGTATATTTATATATAATATCCTCTTCAATTCCATCCACCTTCTGGAATTTTACTGTCACTTTGAAACTTTTTTTTTTTAGGTCAGGATTCTTTAGAAATCTTTTGAAAATTCCGGATTTTCGCATGGAATAGCATGGGGCGCATTATACACGAGATATGATTGTTTTCGCTTTTCCTAGTCAAAAACATGGTTGCGTAATTATACACGAGACACATTTTTTTCGTTTAATAATGCACGAATGTGCATTACACACAAGACATATTTTTTTCCATATTTCCCAATCCAAAACAGAGGTGGGTAATTTACACGAGTGCGCATTTTACACGAGACAAAACTTTTTCCATATTTCCCAATCCAAAACAGAGGTGCGTAATTATACACGAGTGCGCATTATACACGAGACATATTTTTTTTCTATATTTATCAATCCAAAACGAAGGTGAGTAATTATACACGAGTGAAAATTGTACACCAGACATAATTTTTTCCATATTTCTCAATCCAAAACAGAGGCGAGTAGTTAAACACGAGTGCGCATTACGCACGAGACATAATTTTTTCCATATTTCCCAATCCAAAACAAAGGTGCGTAATTATACACGAGTGCGCATTATACACGAGACATAATTTTTTCCATATTTCCCAATCCAAAACAAAGGCGCATAATTATACACGAGTGCGCATTATGCACGAGACATATTTTTTTCCATATTTCCCGATCCAAAACAGAGGTGAGTAATTAAACACGAGTGCGCATTATACACAAAACATAATTTTTTTTTCGTTTTTCCCAATTAAAAACACGAGTGCGTAATGATGCAGAAATGTACATTATACACGAGGCATATGTTTTTTCATTTTTTCCTAATCAAAAATAGGGGTACGTAATTATACAAGAGATATAATTTTTGTCGTTCTTCCTAATCAAAAACAGATTATACACAAGTGCACATTATACACAGGACATTTTTTTTCATATTTCGCAACCAAAAACAGGGGTGCGTAATTATAAAAAAAGTACACATTATACACGGTATTTCTTTTTTCTTTTGCTTTTCCCGGTCATAAATAGGGGTGCATAATTATACATGAGACATATTCTTTCGTTTTTTCCAAACAAAAACAGGGATACATAATTATACACGAGGCATAATGTTTTTCGTTTTCTCCAATCAAAAACAGGGGTGCGTAATTATAAACAAGTGCACATTATACACGAGACATTTTTTTTTTTTTTTTGTTTTTCTTAGTCATAAACAGGAGTGCGTAATTACACACGAATGCGCATTTATACATGAGTAAATATCGTATTTGTCTATCCGCCTGTCTTCTAACTTTCGTCAAAATAGGTCGATCACTAAGAAATTGGATACGTCGTAAGATACAGAATATTATTAAAGTCTTGATTTCAAATTTTGGCGCAATGAAACGTTATGTATATGAAAAGAAAGCCGTTAGAGGAATAAAAATTTTAAGGACACTTTGTTCAACCAAAATTTTTTAGAACAGTGAGAAATTTTCACAGGCTGGCGGAGATAAAGAAACACTGTTATATAGCATATATTAATGACATGTTAGCATAATAATCGAATTTTTTCAAGGAGTCTCAATATTTGAGTTCGTAGCATTTAATTTTTTGCAGTATTTCGTGATACATACGAAAATAAAAAGAAAAGTTAGAAAAGAAAAATTAAAGAAAGAAAGGAAAAAAAGAAAGAAAGGAAAAAAAAGAAAGAAAGGAAAAAAAAGAAAGAAAGAAAAGAAAAAGAGAATGTCTTATAGTTTCAATTTAACACTGCTACCATTTCCTATCCAATAAAATCCAAGGATTTTTAAACCAAAGAAAAAGAAAATGAGAAAGTGAGAATTATTTCACAATTTAAACAATTAAAGCGAATGATTACATAACCATACATAATAATACTTATATGATTATGTATGACTATACAATCCTTACGTCCACTTTTCTTTCTTTCCTTAAAAAGAAAGAAAAGTGGTTTCATTTCACCAGATTAATATCTTACATTTTACTCATGAAAACGAATTTCTAAAGGAAACAAGGATACTTATAAAAAATTCATCTTTTCTTTCTTTCTTTCTTTTTTTTTTTTTTTGATAAATTTACATTTAACACAAGTGATTTTTGTAAAAGAATAAAAAAATAATGTTTATTAGCTCTATGAAAACAGCTACAAGCTGTAACTAAGGCGTCATACGTGATTCGTTTAAAGTGTGATCACGTGATTCGTTTAAGTCATGACCACGTGATTTGTTGGTTTTGGGATAGATCTTGTTTTGAAATGTTACCAATAAAGACCCCACTTAATAATACTCCAATCACAGCATAAATATTTACGCAAATTTTAAAAATTGTAATTTGCTCTCGAATTTTACGTAGCACATCATTATATAAATACGGGTCATATATTTATTAAATAGAAATAATAATATGACCCGTATTTATATAATGATGTGTTTATTAAAGTATTTTATAAAATGTTTTTCATACTGTAGAATGTTTTAAATATATATATATATATTTTAAATGGTCCAATTTATTGTAATTACTTGTAATAACTACTTTTATTTAATTTGTAAATCACCGAATGAAAATTATTTAAAGAAACTGTATTAAGTTTTAAACAAAACAAAGGGATAAAGGAAATGAAAAGAAGAGAAAGTTTTATAATTTGATCTGCCACCATATTGTATCAAATAATCTCTAAGAATTTTTGATCCGTTTGAAAAAATGAGAAAGGAAGAATTATTTCATATTCCAAACTCTTAAAGTGATTACATAACTTATGCATAGTCACACATGTATGAGTATATAACCCTTACGTCTATTTTTCTTTAAATCATTAAAAAACAAGAACAAAAAATCATGCGTCAAGCATAGATTATATAACACTTTCCAACCCTTCCAAAATTATTTTACAAATCATTACCGTTTAATAAGGTGAAAAATAATATCTAAGTAAACAATTTGGAAAACGCATAACATATTTTAAAACCCAATTTCAGGAATTATTAACAATATTCGGAAAAATATCCGAATTCTTTTGTGCAGCCCTGTATAGGATCTATAGATTTGTATATATGTTACATACAATGCTAAATTTTAGTTCAGGTAGGAAACGCGTAGCACAGTTTAAAATTTCCCTTTTGGAATTTCCCTCAATAAACGTAAATGTACTCCAGAAATTTTGTGCTGACCTGTATATGATTTATAGAATTCATACACACCAAGTAATAGGAAAAAAATGAGGTAAATTTAAAAACACGCTAAGCAACTGAAAAAGCACTTCAAGCAATTATTGTTAACAGACAGTACCAAATTCTTTTGTGTGTCCCTGTAAAGGAATAAATGCTTTACTCAAAATATTCTATAGTAAGCCTCTTGTAATGCACCTTAGTCACATATATAAATTTCAATTTGTTTGAAATGTTTAAACATTCTAAAAATAAACCGCAACCTAATTTTCTCCATAGACCGTAATGCAACGGAATTCTTTTGGGTGTCCCTGTAAAACAAATTTAAGTGCTATACACACCATATTCTATAGTAAGCCTCTTGTAGTGCACCTTAGTGATATATATGAATTTCAATATGCTTGAAATTGTACAACATCATTAAAATAAACCGCAAATGATTTTTTCCATAGACCGTAATGCAACGGAATTCTTTTGGGTTTCCCTGTAAAACAAATTTAAATGCTATACACACCATATTCTATAGTAAGCCTCTTGTAGTGCACCTTAGTGATATATATGAATTTCAAAATGCTTGAAATTGTACAACATCATTAAAATAAACCGCAAATGATTTTCCCCATAGACCGTAATGTAACGGAATTCTTTTGAGTGTGCCTGTAAAAAAACTATAAGTGCTACACAGTTCATATTCAATACGGAACTTGCCACAGTAAACCTCAATAACATATATCAATTGCATGACTATACATATATATTTACGCGAGTTAGAGCACGGACAGACAGACAGACAAACCGAATTCAGAAACACTTTTCGACTATGTCGGAAAGTGTTAAAAAATAATTTGATTTCGTTTCAATTTAATTCCTAATATTTTACTCATAAAATGTAACGTCTACAAGAATCGAGTATACTCATGAAAAATTCATAGCTAAAAACTTTATTTCTCTGAATAAATTGATATTCAACACAAAAGTTTTGTAAAAAAATAAAATAAAATAAATAAATAAAAGTTGAGTTGTTATTTATATGAAAACAGCTACAACTAAAGGAGTGATTCGTTCGGGAAAAGTCTTGTTTTGAAATATTTCCAATAAGGTCGCCACTAAGCATAATACTTCAATGCGAAATCATAGTAAATATTTCGCAAATTTTAAAAAGCGTATAATATACTCTCGAATTTTACGTAAAGTGGCATAAATATTACCCATATTTTTCTTATAATGTATTTATTTTAT
This sequence comes from Maratus michaelseni, assembly GCA_963931845.1. Lineage (NCBI taxonomy): Eukaryota > Metazoa > Arthropoda > Arachnida > Araneae > Salticidae > Maratus > Maratus michaelseni. Next base: position 8,980,848 of record OZ007598.1, read on the forward strand.
TCTAAAATGTTCTTTGTACTGTGGAATGTTTTGAATATTTAAATTATTATGATTTTTTTCATGATTGGTTCGATTTATATAGTAATTAATTATAACAATTACTTTTATATCTTTGTAAATCACTGAATACAAATTCTTTTAAAAAAATAATCATTTTTGACCCATAAAGACAAAAAAAAAATTAGGAAGCGAGAATTATCTTTCAATCCAAATACTTAAAGCGAATGATTACATAATAAGACATAATCATGCCTGTATGATTGTGTATGGTTATCATACATTCTAACACGAGCAAATCTTGTGTGTGTGTGGTTATAAGCCAGGAGAGAAGACGCAGTCGGAGAGATTGCGCACATAGAGGTTCGGGGGGGGGGGGAGCTGGGAGGAGTATAGAGTGAGTGCGCAGCGACTGCATGTAGTTGTACAACAGCAGTAATGGAGTGTCTACTTGAAAGTGCACGTTGATTGTTTTGAGCTTCTAAGATAAAGCATTGCTATTTTGTTTTGTTTTCCCAAAGTCAGTGCTTGAATTTTCATAGCTATTTGTCAGAATTTCTATACAATCTCAGTAGTAAAAAATATTTTAAACTTAAACGATTTCACATAAGCTACTAATCTAGACTAACAATGTGAACACCAACGGTTCCTTTTAGTAGCGGCCATGCTTAAATAAAAGGCCACGCAATCTCTCCTACCGAAATTGGAGAGTTTGCGCATCTGCTACTTAGGAGAGATGGCGCATTGTACCCATTAGTTTCCATGTTAGGAGAGATTACGCAGCTTATTGGTAAATTTGCATAAAAAAATGTAAAATGAAAATGGACTAATTTTAAGTTAAACGTGTTATCCAGTAACTTAATGTTATTTTGTAATCTTATCCGGACTTGCTTTTTCTGATTCTTTAATTTTTTTCTCTTTAATTAAAAATTTTTAATCGTTTTTAAAATTATTTCCTTTTTCTGTTTCTTTAATCATTAGGTTGAAATATTCACTCCTAATACAATAATATTTGTTCACAAAAACCTTACCACAATGTCATTTAAGTGTAATTATTATTGTTAACAATTTAATTGTAGTTATTATTAGTAACAATCTCTCCTACCCATGTGCGCAATCACACCAACCCTGTAAGGACAGATTGCGCAAAATAACTTTCTTGGTTTTATTACAACTGTTCTATTAAATTACAACAGAACGACAAAATAGCATTGGAAATGCATAAAAAACAAATGAAGTAAAAATTATTCATGGATAGTTTAGCAAAAAATTAATATTTAGATTTTTTTATTGTCATTCTTTTGATTTGTGCGCAGACTCTCCTAACTTTACCTTATATATATATACATATATATGCAAATTTTATCTTAAAAACGGTTCTAACGATTTTGATGAAATTGCGTATCCTACCGTTTTGAGGTACCAGAAAACCATTGGGCTAGGTCACATGATCGAGAAAATTCAATTAGTGGGTCCTTTTGAGTCACCATGGGTCAGGGTCAAGCTAATTGTATCTAAGAATCGGTTCAAACGATTTTGACTAAATTTTGTATCCTACCATTTTCAGGCACGAGAAGACTATTGGGCTGGGTCACATATTCAAGAACTTTCGATTAGTGGGTCATTTTTTGGGTCAAAGTGGATCAAGTTAATTTTATCTTAGAAACGGCTCTAACGATTTTGAATAAATTTTGTATTCTACGAGTTTCGGGCACGAGAAAATCATCGGGCTAGGACACATGTGCGAGAAAATTTGATTAGTGGGTCATTTTGGTCATGGGTCATGATATTTGATCTCAAAGCTAATTTTGAGCATAGCTTGATCTTCCCTGCTCGTATAATCCTTACATCCACATTTCTTTCGTACCTTAAAAAAAGTGATTTTATTTCACAAAATTAGGTTCTAATATTAATTTCAAAAAACGAATAAGAAAATTCTAGAAGAATTAAGAATGTAAGATTTTCTGTAAGAATTAAAAATACTTCGGAAACATTCGTAGATAAATTATTTTTTCGTTCGGGTAAATTGACATTCAACATAAGTCATTTTTCAAAAAAATTAAAATTAAAATTAAAAAATGTCATTTACAATTCCTATGAAAACAGCTATACAACTAAAAGAAAAATTGCGAATACTTAATGTAACTTCGCCCCGACAGTTCTGTACAAAAATTTTAATATTTTAGCCTAACACAAGTACTTCCAAATAGAAATACTTCCCTAAATTATTAGGGTAAATATTGTGATAAATTAAGGCGAAAATCACTATTCGAAAATACTGGTAGGAAAATATTAATGGTTCCATGCACCACCTTATACGTCACATATACGTAACGTTCCTTGCGACGTGGATTTATTTATTTATTTTCAAGACTGGTTCGATTTACACAGTAATTTACTAATAATAAAAACTTTTATTGAATTTGTAAGTATAGAGTTCATTAAAGAAACTGTATTAAATTTTAAACAATTGTGAATGAAACAAATAACAAGAACGAAAAATCATACATCCGACATACTATATGAAACACTTTCCAACAGTAACAGAATATTTTTAAGAAATTTAATTTTATCATACGATGAAATCAGATAGCTAAATAAGCAATTTAAACACGTTGGAAATTTTACGTCAAACGTGACAAATGAGGTGCGTTCGTACTATAGCTAGTTATATAAATATTCAGATTTTGCTGATTTTTAATTCTGTGAAATGAATTATATCGTCTGCAGATTCATTTCTGTCATAAAATAAGTATCTCGGTCGCTTGACGGTTAACTCTCGGAAGCTACTATAACAAGAAATCACTGATTTTTTTTTTTAAATTCAAATTTCTTAATAAATATTTTTATTTTTATCTTCTAAAGTTTTGTTTCGATTTTCATAAAATTTGAAATGTCTCGACAAAATTCTGAAAAGATAATACATCTTAAATTTCAAACCATTCGTTTGGGTATTTTTGACGACATTAGGTGTTACGTATTTATATAATTACGAACGCACCTAAAAATACATCAGTTAAAATCCATTTTCAGCCATTGCTGCCCATATTCGAAGTCTTTCGCGCAGCCCTGTATATTATCTACAGAATTTGTAAACACGTGATACATTAAAAATTACATATCACATCGGAACGATCACTTCTAACAATTACCGATCATAGTCAGTCCCTTTAACCGAATTATCTTGTGCGTCTCTGTACATAAACAATAAATCCTACGCTCGCCATAATCTATATAAAATAAGTTGTATTTAACCTTAGTGATAATTTTAAATTTCATTATGTTTCAAGTATCATAACATGTTCTAAATGCACCGCAAACGATTTTTCCCCATAGATCATAATGTAAATGATTTATTTTGTACGTGCCTTCAATTAAATTATAAGTGCTTTTAATTGTATACTCCGGTGAAATCAGGCTGTAGTCCACCTCAGTAATGCATATTAATTTCGTTATGTTAGAAATATCGTAACATCAATAAAATGCGCCGTAAACGATTTTTCCTCATAGCCAATAATGTAATGGAATTCTTTTGTGTGTCCCTGTAAATGAACTATTAATACTACATACTTCATTTTCAATACAGAACAAAAATTCAATAATGTATAAAAATTTAATGACAATCCTAGTATATTTACGAGAGTTAGAGCATGGACAGACAGACAAACCGAATTCATAAACACTTTTCAATTATGTTGGAAAGTGTTAAAAATAAAGGAAATGAAAAGAAGAGAAAGTTTTATAATTTAAGTTTTATCCCTACCATTATTTTGTGTCAAATAAAATCCAAAGATTTCTGACACGGAGGAAAAAAAAAATGACAAAGAGGGAATTATATCATTATCCAAACACGAATGATTACATAACCATACATAATCATACTTAGATGATTATGTATGGATATGTAATTCTTATACCCACTTTTCTTTCATTCCATAAAAAGAAAGAAGAATGGTTTTATTTCCCCCAAATTATCTTCTAATATATAAACAAAGTTCTACCAGAAACAAGGATACTTATGAAATATTCCTAACTGAAATCTATCTTTGTTAGGATAAATTTACATTCAACACAAGTGTGTTTTTGATAAAAAAGAAAAAATGAAAAAGAAAGAAAAGAAAAAGAAGAAGGGAAGGGAAGGGGAAAAAAAGAAAGGTGGTTTACCATTCCTATAAAAACAGCCACAAGTCACAACTAAGGAGTGATCACGTGATTCGTTCCGGATAAGTCTTGTTTTGGAATGCATCCAATAAAAGAGGCCACTTAACAATACTTGAATGCGAAATCATAGTAAATATTTACGCAAATTTTGAAAAACGTAATTTGTTCTCGAATTTAACGTAGAGTGGAATCATAAGAGACGGTAGTCTCTTGAGTGACGCAGCGAAAAACCGAAAACCGTAAGCCCAAAACCGAAGATTCCGTCACTCTCATATATACAGCTAGCAGGACATCAAAGGAAAATCGAAACGCCGACATTTAATATCTCAGTAAATATGAGGCATACCGTTTCGAATTTTTCACATTAGTCTTATATCTATGGCCTAACTCTATCCTGAAATTTATAGATTTCTACATGCAGTAGATTTTGAGATCTGGAAACCAATTTTTAAGCGAAAATGGAAAATGTAATGGTGTAATGGGCACAGAGGTGTTATCTCGAAAATGGATCGAACGATTTTTTTAAAATTAATATATTATATTAATCGCTTTTAGATGAAGAGAGTAAGATTTTGAGCTAACGTAGGAAAACTCTTGTTTTTTATATAATCCAGCTTCAAAATCGGACTCTTTTCTTATGCTTTTTCTGGTAGACTAACATTAAAGATTTTCGGCCTTTTCAACCTTTTTTATTCCTGCGCGGTCAGAATGTTCATGGGTATCACGGTTATAGTTAAAGGCGATTTCGCAATCATATGTGGCTGAAGAACTATTTAGATTCTTTTTTTTTTTTAATACGAAAACAGTTTTTAATGCAATTTTTAATATGTAATATATATGTATTAAATTAAATTATTGTTTGTATATTTTTCTTTTTTGTTATAATAAAGAATTTCTTATTTCAAAATCTTCATTAAGTCGAAAAATATTTAGATTCCTTGATTAAAATATTGAAATATTTTATAATTATATATATACAATTTAATTGTTATTTATATATTTAATTTGTCATTTTTTAAAGGAAAAAAAGATTCAGATTTTTTTATTTTATCAGTTAATTTGAAACAGCCTCTAATCAACAAATCAATCATCTGTTTGTTTTCAACGAGTCTCGAATGTTGTTTTTGTAAGAATAACACTCATATGGTTTGGATCATTCGAGACGACAGCCCTGCCGCTATAGGTCTCATAGCTCCCCCCCCCCCCCCTTCAAAGTTCAAACACTCATATGAGGTATTTTATTATTTATTTATTTATTGTTTGTTTACTTATTTTGATTAGATTGTCCTTTTAGAAATTGTCTTTTGATTTAGTGGCGTAAATGGTGAGATAATTGTCAATAGTATTACCTGTTTTATCATTAAAAATAATCAGTGAATCTTTTAAAGAAGTCTTTTAAAAATTTGATGACAATAGAAGATTGGTTTTTTACTTGTTAGCTATATTTTCCAACTCTCCAAATCAAACTTTCCCATCATTCACCTCACACAAATTTAATAACTAAAACTTTTTATTTCAGTGTGATTGAAATACGTTTAATTGTGATGAAACTTTGGTATATTATATAGGGAATTTATATAACGTAAGTTTTCACTTTTATGTATATAAAATTAGATACGATGTTTTCATTATGAAATACAATGTTTCTAATTTATGTTATGGCTTACTTTAACATTTTTTTTATTGACTAAGCCTATCATTAATATAGGGGAGACCGGTACACAGTGAACCTATGGACACAGTGGACCACCCCCTAATATTTTATTTATTTAAATTTTTTTTAAGCTTCTCTTCTATCCTAATAGACAACAGCACTGCAATGATTATTTATAGCCTTCAGAAAGTATGTTTAGCTCAGATTGAACTATTTTATCCTGCTTTGTTGTTTTGAGCTTCTAAAAGTAAAATTTTTCATCATCATATTTTTATTTTTTTAGTAATTAAAGGTTGTAGATAAATAAAATAAAACAGCTTTTTGAAAAGCTTAGATACTTGTTTTTATTTTACTTTAAAGTTATTATGTTTAAAAGAAAGCTATAAACAATATTAATATGATTATTTATTGAACTTCAACATGGGGTACAGTGGACCACCCACTCCTGGGGCACAGTGGTCCACAATCCACTCTGCTCCTCTAATGCAGAATGTTCAAAATATGTAATAATTGTTTTCTATAAAGAAAGATTGTTTTAAAGTAGAATTAACTGTAAAATAAAGTAAACAAATAAAAATAACAATTTTTTTAACATAGTAAGAAATATTTTGTTTTGTATTTACTGCCTTTGATAAATATAACTGTAGTCTAATTGTTGATGATTCTATTCAAGTAAGATTCATGAGTTGCAAATTGAATGGAAATCAGTTTATTTCTCCCGAAACTGTAGATGAATCTGCTGTTGATGTCAATGATTTCATAATGTTGCTCGCAGACCCAAAATTATTTCTTGAAAATTCCAGGCTCAATCTTACTGATAAGTATTTTGGAATTTCATTTGCAAATTTTATTGTGAGCTGATATTTTTTGTACTTAAGTAATAACTTCAACTAAATTGCAATTGTTCCTGTATTAATCTGTTATTATTTTCAAAATATAATTAATTTTTTGTTTTTGTTTCAAAATTTATATTACTATGTTATTTTGCGAATGAAGAGGCAACAAAAAAGAATTAGATTAATGAAAAATAGATTTATATTATATTTTAGATAATACCTAATAGTGGTCCACTGTACCCTGGTGGGTGGACCAGTGTATATATATATATTTTTTTTTAATGTATTGAAAACTATGTTGTGAGAAAATTATGATGGATGTAAGAAGGTTTAAGGAATATTCAAAAATATTTTCATACAGATTGGTCAGTCTGTTAAAGAGAAAAAAAAATTTAACTGAAAAAGTGGTCCACTGTGTACCGGTCTCCCCTACCCGATTACATGAGATTTTGTTATTTGTATTGATATGTTTGTGTTTACGTATTTTATCAAGATTATATTTCAGCTATTTTTAAGTAAGTTTTTTAAGATACTATATAGCAATGTTAAAATGTTGGCTATACTTTATTAGCTTATGTTAAAGATTGGTCAGAAAAAAAAAGTTACCGAGATTAAAAAATTTTGTCGATCAGCTAGTGCTCGACTAACATAATAGCAGGGCTGCTGGGAAGGAGTTTAATTTTTAAAAAGGACACATTTTGAACCGGTTTCTTTACAGTCCCATTTTATTAGTAGAATTTTGTGATAATTTCCCGAATGACTGGCGAATTTTGCATTTTTTGTAAAAAAAAAAAAATCTTTAGATGTAATTTTAAACAAAATCTCTTTTCATTTCTTTAATTTGCAAATATGTTAAGTTTTCTTATTTAAAATACTGTGATTAAATGTCCAATGTAAGATTTCCCTTAGTTGAAAATTGTTATGACAGAATTTACACAACTGCAAAAATAATTGATTACTACAACAATGCATTTTCAGGGTTTTTTTTCAATAAAATTAGCTATACAACAGAGGAAAGTTAACTTCATACTATATTTACATTGCAGTAATTTGGAGAGTTGCAAAATATAGCTAACAAGTAAAACACAAATCTTCTTTAGTCTGCGGGTTTTAAAATACTTCCTAAATATTCACTCGACACGATGCAATTTCCTTACCTTGTATCATTTTTATCGATAAAACAGGTAATTGACAATCATCTCACCATTTAAGTAACAATCTAAAGTCAATTTCTAAAAGGACAAGAAAATCAAATCAAAATAAGTAAACAAACAATAAATAAATAATAAAATACCTAATATGAGTCTTATTCTTGTAAACAAGAATTTGCATTGCAATCACCGCTCATGAATACATGACACAAGCGATAGGTTAATTTATTGTTAATTGATAGTAGAGGTGCCCAATCTTTTTAGGCGAAGGGCCGCTTAAAAAATTGTTGGGTTGTCGAGGACCACCATCACTTAGCACAGAGAGAATTTTGTTACGAGGAGATGTTGGGTAGGGGGGGGGGGATAATTAGCATTATCCATACATACAGCACTGTTCGGTTGCAAATTTGGAAGAATACTAATGTTCACTAGATGGATTTGTGATTTTTATGCGGCTACTTCACAAAATTGTGATTTTTATGTGCCCGTTCTAAAAAATTCATGATTTTTATGTATAGGTTCAACTTTTATGTATAGGTTTCAACTTTTTTACTCAGTGACCACTGGCCAGTACATGGATTTTTTTACTCCTGTTTTTCAGCAATGACCAATAACAAATTTACAAATACTTGATAAAAAATTTAAGAAATTTGTCAAACGATTGTGGAATAAACGGCGAAATTTGTCAAATAGTGTTGGGAAAGAAATCACGACATTCATCAAATGATCTCGGGAAAGAAATCAGGCATTGCAGGAAAAAAATTAATTATGTCTAACTGTCGTGAAAAAATTAGAGAAATTCGTCAAATACGTTCGGGGGGAAAAAATCACAAAATTCATCAAATGATCTCGGGAGAAAAATAGTGAAATTTGTCTAACAATCGCGGAACAGAATTGCAAAATTCGTGGAATAGCAGTGGAAAAAAAGTGCACAATTTGTTCGTTCATGGAAAAAGTCGTGAAATTCATTAATCGATAGTCGATAAATCACGAAATTCATCAATCGATAGCAGAAAAATCACAAAATTCATTGATAGTGGAAAAATCACAAAATTCATCAACTGGTTTCAGGAGAAAATTTTTTCGAATATCGTCGAATGGCTTCGAGAAGAAAAAAAGTCACAATCCGTCAAATAATTTCGGGGAAAAAATCGTGAAATTCGCCAAATGGTTTCGAAATTTGTCGAGCGACAGCGGGGAAAAAATCTTTTTCCATTCAATCATCGCAATTGGGACTATTAAGTTTGACCAGTGGTGGCAGTACGCAGTCAGTCGCCAAATTTTCAGTATTACTCGCCGATTGGCGAATGGCAATTTTGTCCTATATTTTTACACGCCTGATCGATAAAATTCAAGATTTTTACGCACCCGATTGATGACTTTCTTGATTTTTATGGATCCGTTTGACGAAATTAATGATTTTTATATGCCCGATAAACAAAATTCATGATTTTTATGCATGCGTTCAACAAAATTTATGATTTTCCTTCTCCCGATCCACAAAATTCATGTTTTTACTGTGCCTGATTGACAAAATTCGTGATTTTCAACTGATATGCTTTCCGTCGGCCATTTAATGAAATTCACAATTTTTCTTCTCTAGACAATGGCAAAATTTTCATTTTTTTTTTTTTTTTTACCGTTTGTTGAAATTTACAATTTTTTCACAAACATTTGATGGAATTCTTGATTTTTCCACGCCCAATATACGAAATTTGCGATTTTCCATGCCTATCGACAAAATTCATAATTTTGCAGAACCGATAGACAAAATTCATAATGTTTTCCCACAATCTATGGACAATTTGCAAATTTTTTCCGCGACTGTTCGTTGAAATTCGCGATCTTTCCATGCCATTCGATGAAATTCGTTGCTCGATCCATGAAATTTGCGATTTTAAGTGCCTTATCGACAAAATTTGCAGGTTTTTTCAACTGATTTACAAAATTCAAGATTTTGAGTGATTGACGAAATTTACAACTCCAGAATTATCGATTTTGGCATCTCTGGTTTCTGTTGACCGATTATTGAAATTTGCGGTTTTTTTTCTAGCGACAAAATGGCGAAATTTGTGATTTTTCCATGCTCATTCGACAAAATTTGCATCCAGTCGATGCAATTCATAATTTTATGCACCTGATCAATGAAATTAATATTTTCCTACGATCTATGGACAAAATTTGCGCATTTTTCTCACGAATTATTAAGGAAATTCGAAATTTTTGGATAGGTTGGCATGTATGGTCTCTGCGGGCCACCAGTTACCCATCACGGGCCACAGGTTGTGCATTCCTAATCGTGATGCAGTTTAGCTCATTCGACTCGACCTCGATAGAACTTACTGATTTTAGTTTCACCACCAGGGGCAGTTATGTTCATATAGAACAGATTGCGCCCCTGGCAGTGGAAGGGGAAATTAATGGATTTTGGAACTAACTCGAGTTCTATGGGTCCCATCACAACATGGTTTGATTCATTCAATTTGACATTGACAGGATATATCAATTTTAGTTTCAAGTTTGACCACCAGGGTGTGCATTCCTATCTCAGGTTCTATGGTCCCGATCATGACAAGGTATGGCTCACTCAACTCGAAATCGACAGCCTCAACAATTTCAGCTGTTTGTATAGAACAGAGTGTGCCCCCTGGTGGTGGAACATGGAACTAACAGATTTTGCAGCTAACTTGAGTTCTATGGGTCCCATCACAATGCAGTTTGATTCATTTGACTCGACATCGACAGGATATATCGATTTTAGTTCCAAGTTTCACCACTAGGGGACACTATCCTATCTCGTGTTCTATGGGCCCGATTACGATGAGGTATGGCTCATTCGACTCGAAATCGACAGCCTGAAAGATTTCAGCTATGTTTGTATAGAACAGAGTGCGCCCCCTGGTGGTGGAAGATGGAACTAACGGATTTTGCAGCTAACTCGAGTTCTATGGGTCCCATCACAATGCAGTTTGATTTATTCAACTGGACATCGACAGGATATATAGATTTTAGTTACAAGTTTCACCACCAGGGGGCGCTTTCCTATCTTGTGTTCTATGGGCCTGATCATGACGAGGTATGGCTCATTCGACTTGAAATCGACAGCCTGAAAGATTTCAGCTATGTTTGTATAGAACAGAGTGCGCCCCCTGGTGGTGGAAGATGGAACTAACGGATTTTGCTGCTAACTCGAGTTCTATGGGTCCCATCACAATGCAGTTTGATTCATTCGACTCGACATCGACAGGATATATAGATTTTAGTTACAAGTTTCACCACCAGGGGGTGCTTTCCTATCTTGTGTTGTATGGGCCTGATCACGACGAGGTATGGCTCATTCGACTTGAAATCGACAGCCTGAAAGATTTCAGCTATGTTTGTATAGAACAGAGTGCGCCCCCTGGTGGTGGAAGATGGAACTAACGGATTTTGCAGCTAACTCGAGTTCTATGGGTCCCATCACAATGCAGTTTGATTCATTCGACTCGACATCGACAGGATATATAGATTTTAGTTACAAGTTTCACCACCAGGGGGTGCTTTCCTATCTTGTGTTCTATGGGCCTGATCACGACGAGGTATGGCTCATTCGACTTGAAATCGACAGCCTGAAAGATTTCAGCTATGTTTGTATAGAACAGAGAGCGCCCCCTGGTGGTGGAAGATGGAACTAACGGATTTTGCTGCTAACTCGAGTTCTATGGGTCCCATCACAATGCAGTTTGATTCATTCGACTCGACATCGACAGGATATATAGATTTTAGTTACAAGTTTCACCACCAGGGGCGCTTTCTTATCTCGGGTCCTATGCGCCCCATCACGACGAGGTATGGCTCATTCGACTCGAAATCGACAGCCTCAAAGATTTCAACTATGTTTGCATGGAACAGAGTCCGCACCCTGGTGGTGGAAGATGGAACTAACGGATTTTGCAGCTATCTCAAGTCCTATGGGTCCCATCACAATGCAGTTTGATTCATTCGACTCGACATCGACAGGATATATTGATTTTAGTTCCAAGTTTCACCACCAGGGGCACTTCCCTATCGGGTTCTATGGGACCGATCACGACGATGTATGGCTCATTTGGCTCGGAATCGACAGCCTGAAAATTTTCAGCTATGTTTGTATAGAAAAGATTGCGCCCTTTGGCGGAGGAAGATGGAACAAACGGGTTTTGCCATGCATTTTCATCCTTCTAATTGTGTTACTCTCTCGCTGTATAATTTAAAAGTTTAGTCTTGGATTCCTCTCCCTGGGCCACCACCCTCATATTTTATTGGGGCCAAAGGGGTCTTTTTTAGCATTTCTTTAAAATTTTATTCTAATGATTAATTTATACCCTATACTTAATTTCGACTAATTGACATTTTCATCAATAACCTTAAAAAAGTAATGATATCAGTACAAAAACCCTTAACGGGTTAAAAGTGTTGACGCAGCACTTTCTTTTGGCTCTATGAATTTTAAATATGGGTCTTAAAAGCAATGATATCAAATTTAAGTGACGCTATGTTAATAATTTTTTTTTAAATCATAATTTTCTTTTTAGTTTTATTTATGTTCACAGGTTATGTTCACAGGTGCAATTATTATCTTAATATGAAAAAATATATAAAATTTATTCGCTGATGCTTTTTCATTCACATCTCTCATGAATTCAAAATATGGGTTTTAAAAGAAATGATATCAAAATTTGAGTGACACCTTGACGTTAATTTAATAGGACTATTTTAAAATTCAATTTAAATTATTTTTGGTTTGTCTTCTAAAGTATATTTACACATACAAACAATACTTTTAATATTTCAATACACTTTTAAATATATTACTTTCACTGAGCCTATATTATGTATTGAAATGTATTTATTTCAATAAATTGATTTATCTTCTGTGCCACGCTATCCAAAATCATAAGTAAAATTTATGTAAATGATTATTTTGCGTCATAGTATCCAAACAAAGGGAAATGTATGCAAGTGGATAATATGACGCAAAATAATCATTTACATAAATTTTACTTATGATTTTGGATAGCGTGGCACAGAAGATAAATCAATTTATTGAAATAAATACATTTCAATACATAATATAGGCTCAGTGAAAGTAATATATTTAAAAGTGTATTGAAATATTAAAAGTATTGTTTGTATGTGTAAATATACTTTAGAAGACAAACCAAAAATAATTTAAATTGAATTTTAAAAGAGTCCTATTAAATTCACGTCAAGGTGTCACTCAAATTTTGATATCATTTCTTTTAAAACCCATATTTTGAATTCATGAGAGATGTGAATGAAAAAGCATCAGCGAATAAATTTTATATATTTTTTCATATTAAGATAATAATTGCACCTGTGAACATAAATAAAACTAAAAAGAAAATTATGATTTAAAAAAAAATTATTAACATAGCGTCACTTAAATTTGATATCATTGCTTTTAAGACCCACATTTAAAATTCATAGAGCCAAAAGAAAGTGCTGCGTCAACACTTTTAACCCGTTAAGGGTTTTTGTACTGATAAATATTACCGATATTTACATAATGGTGTGCTTATTTAAGAGTTTATTTTATTCTAAAATGTTTTTTATACTATATAATGCTTAGAATATTTAAATTAATTGTTTTTCAAGTATGGTTCGATTTATTGCAATTACTTATAATAACTACTTACATTTAATTAGTCAATTACCAGAAAAAAAAAACTAAAGAAAAGTCATAATAAAGAGAGTATTGTCAATTTTCAAGAAAATGATGTTTGAATTGATGATTTTTTTTAAAGTATTTTCAACTAGGTAAATTATATTCAATAGTTGGAGTATCATAGTTGAGATTTATTCCAAAAGAGAGAAAAATGCCGGGACCAGGAATTGAACATGGGGTGCTTTGTCTTGCCGTGCCATTTCTTTTTTTTTTTTTTTTTAAGTGGTTTAATTTCTCTAAATTATCTTCTAATATATAAACAAAGTTCTACCAGAAACAAGGACACTTATGAAATATTCATAACTAAAACCTATCTCTGTTCGGATAAATTTACATTTAAAACAAGTGTGTTTTTGAAAAAAAAAAAGAAAGAAAAAGAAAGAAAGAAAGAAAAGAAAGGAAGGAAAAAAAGAAAGGTGGTTTACTATTCCTATAAAAACAGCCACAAGTCAGGAGTGATCACGTGATTTGTTCGGGATAAGTCTTGTTTTGGAGTGCATCTAATAAAAGAGGCCACTTAACAGTACTTGAATGCGAAATCATTCATAGTAAATATTTACGCAAATTTTGAAAAACGTAATTTGTTCTCGAATTTAACGTAGAGTGGAATAAATATTACCGATATTTACATAATGGTGTGCTTATTTAAGAGTTTATTTTATTCTAAAATGTTTTTTATACTATATAATGCTTAGAATATTTAAATTAATTGTTTTTCAAGTATGGTTCGATTTATTGCAATTACTTATAATAACTACTTACATTTAATTAGTCAATTACCAGAAAAAAAAAACTAAAGAAAAGTCATAATAAAGAGAGTATTGTCAATTTTCAAGAAAATGATGTTTGAATTGATGATTTTTTTTTAAAGTATTTTCAACTAGGTAAATTATATTCAATAGTTGGAGTATCATAGTTGAGATTTATTCCAAAAGAGAGAAAAATGCCGGGACCAGGAATTGAACATGGGGTGCTTTGTCTTGCCGTGCCATTTCTTTTCTTTTTTTTTTTTTAAGTGGTTTAATTTCTCTAAATTATCTTCTAATATATAAACAAAGTTCTACCAGAAACAAGGACACTTATGAAATATTCATAACTAAAACCTATCTCTGTTCGGATAAATTTACATTTAAAACAAGTGTGTTTTTGAAAAAAAAAAAGAAAGAGAAAGAAAGAAAGAAAGAAAAGAAAGGAAGAAAAAAAAGAAAGGTGGTTTACTATTCCTATAAAAACAGCCACAAGTCAGGAGTGATCACGTGATTCGTTCGGGATAAGTCTTGTTTTGGAGTGCATCTAATAAAAGAGGCCACTTAACAGTACTTTAATGCGAAATCATTCATAGTAAATATTTACGCAAATTTTGAAAAACGTAATTTGTTCTCGAATTTAACGTAGAGTGGAATAAATATTACCGATATTTACATAATGGTGTGCTTATTTAAGAGTTTATTTTATTCTAAAATGTTTTTTATACTATATAATGCTTAGAATATTTAAATTAATTGTTTTTTAAGTATGGTTCGATTTATTGCAATTACTTATAATAACTACTTACATTTAATTAGTCAATTACCAGAAAAAAAACTAAAGAAAAGTCATAATAAAGAGAGTATTGTCAATTTTCAAGAAAATGATGTTTGAATTTATGATTTTTTTAAAAGTATTTTCAACTAGGTAAATTATATTCAATAGTTGGAGTATCATAGTTGAGATTTATTCCAAAAGAGAGAAAAATGCCGGGACCAGGAATTGAACATGGGGTGCTTTGTCTTGCCGTGCCATTTCTTTTTTTTTTTTTTTTTTAAGTAGTTTAATTTCTCTAAATTATCTTCTAATATATAAACAAAGTTCTACCAGAAACAAGGACACTTATGAAATATTCATAACTAAAACCTATCTCTGTTCGGATAAATTTACATTTAAAACAAGTGTGTTTTTGAAAAAAAAAAAAAAAAAAAAAAAAAGAAAAAAAAAGAAAGAAAGGAAGGAAAAAAAGAAAGGTGGTTTACTATTCCTATAAAAACAGCCACAAGTCAGGAGTGATCACGTGATTCGTTCGGGATAAGTCTTGTTTTGGAATGAATCTAATAAAAGAGGCCACTTAACAATACTTGAATGCGAAATCATTCATAGTAAATATTTACGCAAATTTTGAAAAACGTAATTTGTTCTCGAATTTAACGTAGAGTGGAATAAATATTACCGATATTTACATAATGGTGTGCTTATTTAAGAGTTTATTTTATTCTAAAATGTTTTTTATACTATATAATGCTTAGAATATTTAAATTAATTGTTTTTTAAGTATGGTTCGATTTATTGCAATTACTTATAATAACTACTTACATTTAATTAGTCAATTACCAGAAAAAAAAACTAAAGAAAAGTCATAATAAAGAGAGTATTGTCAATTTTCAAGAAAATGATGTTTGAATTTATGATTTTTTTTAAAGTATTTTCAACTAGGTAAATTATATTCAATAGTTGGAGTATCATAGTTGAGATTTATTCCAAAAGAGAGAAAAATGCCGGGACCAGGAATTGAACATGGGGTGCTTTGTCTTGCCGTGCCATTTTTTTTTTTTTTTTAAGTAGTTTAATTTCTCTAAATTATCTTCTAATATATAAACAAAGTTCTACCAGAAACAAGGACACTTATGAAATATTCATAACTAAAACCTATCTCTGTTCGGATAAATTTACATTTAAAACAAGTGTGTTTTTGAAAAAAAAAAAAAAAAAAAAAGTAAAAGAAAAAAAAAAGAAAGAAAGAAAGAAAAGAAAGGAAGGAAGAAAAGAAAGGTGGTTTACTATTCCTATAAAAACAGCCACAAGTCAGGAGTGATCACGTAATTCGTTCGGGATAAGTCTTGTTTTGGAATGAATCTAATAAAAGAGGCCACTTAACAATACTTGAATGCGAAATCATTCATAGTAAATATTTACGCAAATTTTGAAAAACGTAATTTGTTCTCGAATTTAACGTAGAGTGGAATAAATATTACCGATATTTACATAATGGTGTGCTTATTTAAGAGTTTATTTTATTCTAAAATGTTTTTTATACTAATACAATGCTTAGAATATTTAAATTAATTGTTTTTCAACTATGGTTCGATTTATTGTAATTGCTTCTAATAACTACTTACATTTAATTAGTCAATTACCAGAAAAAAAAAACTAAAGAAAAGTCATAATAAAGAGAGTATTGTCAATTTTCAAGAAAATGATGTTTGAATTTATGATTTTTTTAAAAGTATTTTCAACTAGGTAAATTATATTCAATAGTTGGAGTATCATAGTTGAGATTTATTCCAAAAGAGAGAAAAATGCCGGGACCAGGAATTGAACATGGGGTGCTTTGTCTTGCCGTGCCATTTCTTTTTTTTTTTTTTTAAGTAGTTTAATTTCTCTAAATTATCTTCTAATATATAAACAAAGTTCTACCAGAAACAAGGACACTTATGAAATATTCATAACTAAAACCTATCTCTGTTCGGATAAATTTACATTTAAAACAAGTGTGTTTTTGAAAAAAAAAAAAAAGAAAAGAAAAAGAAAAAAAAAAAAGAAAGAAAGAAAGAAAAGAAAGGAAGGAAGAAAAGAAAGGTGGTTTACTATTCCTATAAAAACAGCCACAAGTCAGGAGTGATCACGTAATTCGTTCGGGATAAGTCTTGTTTTGGAATGAATCTAATAAAAGAGGCCACTTAACAATACTTGAATGCGAAATCATTCATAGTAAATATTTACGCAAATTTTGAAAAACGTAATTTGTTCTCGAATTTAACGTAGAGTGGAATAAATATTACCGATATTTACATAATGGTGTGCTTATTTAAGAGTTTATTTTATTCTAAAATGTTTTTTATACTATATAATGCTTAGAATATTTAAATTAATTGTTTTTCAAGTATGGTTCGATTTATTGCAATTACTTGTAATAACTACTTACATTTAATTAGTCAATTACCAGAAGAAAAAAAAACTAAAGAAAAGTCATAATAAAGAGAGTATTGTCAATTTTCAAGAAAATGATGATTTTTTTAAAAGTATTTTCAACTAGGTAAATTATATTCAATAGTTGTCCAAAAGAGAGAAAAATGCCGGGACCAGGAATTGAACATGGGGTGCTTTGTCTGGCCGTGCCATTTCTTTTTTTTTTTTTTAAAGTGGTTTAATTTCTCTAAATTATCTTCTAATATATAAACAAAGTTCTACCAGAAACAAGGACACTTATGAAATATTCATAACTAAAACCTATCTCTGTTCGGGTAAATTTACATTTAAAACAAGTGTGTTTTTTTTTTTTTTTTTAAAAAAGAAAAGAAAAAAAAGAAAAAGAAAGAAAGAAAAAACAGAAAGGAAGGAAAAAATGAAAGGTGGTTTACTATTCCTATAAAAACACCACAAGTCAGGAGTGATCGCGTGATTCGTTCGGGATAAGTCTTGTTTTGGAATGCATCTAATAAAAGAGGCCACTTAACAATACTTGAATGCGAAATCATTCATAGTAAATATTTACGCAAATTTTGAAAAACGTAATTTGTTCTCAAATTTAACGTAGAGTGGAATAAATATTACCGATATTTACATAATGGTGTGCTTATTTAAGAGTTTATTTTATTCTAAAATGTTTTTTATACTATACAATGCTTAGAATATTTAAATTAATTGTTTTTCAACTATGGTTCGATTTATTGTAATTGCTTATAATAACTGCTTACATTTAATTAGTAAATTACCAAAAAAAAAATTACTAAAGAAAATTTAAAGAAAAAAAAAGAAATAAAAGAAATAAAAAAATAAAACATGAAAACTAAAATTTTACCTTTTTTATTAAGTTTTAAACGTCCGTGAATAATAATAAAAAATAAAATAAAATAAAATAAAAGTAACAAGAAGGAAAAATCGTGAATCCGGCATGGATTACGAAACAATTTCGAACACTACAAAAATATTCAGCAATTTTTGTCGTGTGAATTCTTTCGTGCACCCCTTTATATGATCTTTATAATTTATACACACCACGTGATACACCAAAAATGGGTTAAGTTTAAAAATGCATACCACAGGTGAAAAGCACTTTTAGCAATTATGACTCATAATCAGCTCTGTAAACGAATTACTTTGTGTCTCCCTATAAATGAATGATAACGGCTACGTATTCCATAATATATAGAAAACATGTTGAAGTCTACATCATAGTGATGCTATATCAATTCCATTATATTTGACTGTACTCTACAAAAAGTGTTTCTCTGACAACTTCAACGATGCATATAAAATTCATTGTGTTTGAACTAATGTAAAATCATTAAAATGGACTACAAAAGATTTTTCCTCGTAGACATAATGTAACGAAATGCTTTTGAGTGTCTCTGTAAATGAACTGTAAATGTTAAACACTTCATTTACAATTGCGAACATGATTTGGTAAACCGCAGTCACATACATCAATTACGTGGCAATCCGAGTATATTTACGAACGTTAGAGCAGGGCCAGGCAAACCGATGTCATAAACACTTTTCAGCTATGTTGGAAAAAAGATAACTGTTGTGTTAAAAAGAGAAATAGAGATAAGGAAAATCAGTGAAAAAAATAGCTCACTGAAAACGAAGAACTTTAATTGTTAGTTTCTTTGCAAATAAAACATTTTAAACGCACATCATAAAAAATAAATAAATAACGTTTTAAAATAACACAGAAAATATCTCTACAATATTTTAATTTAATTACACTTTAGAATTGACTTTTAAGAGAATGGTCATGAAAAAAATTAATTCTCATGGTCAAAAAACGAACTATTATTTTAACATAAATAAACTCATTTAAAAATATCTTATTCATCGATAAAGTATGGTGATATTTAAGCCTAAATAAACATAACTTGTGACAGCAGACGATTTTCTTACACCAACTGACGTCAGAAAGATAGCTAATTGTAAATTTGTTGCTTGGCTCGTGGCAACTAGAGCAGAGTGTAAACATGTCATAGAATTTCACTCCAGTAATGGACCATCTGAGGGCTCTGAGGGTAAACAATTCTTGGAACTATTTCATAGTTTGTTTGAAATAAACTTTCGCCAAATTTGTAATGAAAAAAATAACTATTATGTCTAGCGGATATTTCTATCAATTGCAATTACAATTGTTTTTTATTGTTGAAAAAAATATTAAAATTAGGTGATGCCAGACATTTGTTTTCAAGTTTAATAATACTTAACAATTTTACTAACAGATGTTTTGCTTTTTAAAATATTTGAACTTGGCTAATGCAAGTTTTTCGTTTTAAACTGTATAGATAATGCATTTCCAGAATATTAAAATCCATATTGAAGCTTTCATATCAAATATACTATCTGCCACGAATTAATAGAAGTACAATTGATAAAAGAAAACAATAAAGGTTATATATAGGGGAAAGTGGCCGGTGTAAAATAACATAGATGTTTAAATAAATCTTTGGCTCTTTGCTAATATGTTTTACACTATATTTTGCATTATAAACATATTTTAATAATATTTTTAACCCAAATTGAGTAATGAAAAAAAAAAATAGATTTTTTAAAAAGTGTCCAAAGGATCATTTTATCCCCAAAGGACAAAATGCTGCTTCATTTAAAAATAATTGTAAATTGTTCTTTTATTGGCAAAGTAAAGGATATAAAAGTAATTATGACAATACACATAAGTGTAATTCACATCTAAAAACATAAACCAAAAAGTACACCAAGTCATATTTCTGTACATGAAAGACTGTAAATCAAAATAAATATGAAAGTTAGTGCCTACCTTATGAAAAATGTTATAAAAACCAATTTTTCAAAGAATTCTATTCAGACGCGTAATACTGCGATCGCTTGAATACCGCCATTGCTTCTTCTTTACATATCAAAACTAATTTATGTGTTACCCTGTAGATAGCGCGACCTGTCTGGTAGAAAACATATGTGGATCGTTTTGCCCGTTAGGATCATTTTAGGCCACCTTCCCCTAATATTATACATATATATTATTAGGTTATATATAAGTAAAATAATTTGATAGATAATTATTATTGTTACACGTTATTTTAAGAAGTTAGTAACTTTGAGAGAGATAAACGGAAATCGAAAAGAAAAAGTATTTTTATTTTCTGTTATATTTATTTATTTGTTTATTGATCCGATATATTGCACATGTATTGTATAAGATCTTGTAATTTATTTATTTTTTTTTATTTTACTTATTTTTTTATTTATTTATTTATTTTTTTATTTATTTATTTATTTTTATTTTTTATTTTATTTTTTTTTGGGGGGGGGGGTGGGGATTGAAATCAATTTTTTTATACAGTAACTTTTTCTGGTTGGTTTTTCGCAAACGAACCTCAAATTAAACAGCCCTGGGGTTGTATGGCCCCACTACCTTCGGCAGCGTACACCAAGTGCGGGCTACTTCCGCTCTGTTCTCGAATCAAACAAAGCTTGAATTATTGTGATTTTTATTTTCATCAAGATTAAACTCGAATATTCCTTCACGTCTCTGTAGGAATTGAAATGACATTCTTCCATCTTCAATTCAATCACCTCAGTAGCAAAATTTAAGGGAAAGTTCTTTGTGTTTCATTGAAAAAAAAAAAAGTTTTAAAAAATCGCAGCAGAACGAGAAAAACCGCTTAAAATCGGAAAAAAAAGGGAGGGATAAATGCAACTCCTTTTAGGAATGTCAAAAAATTTCCGTGAACCGCGAAAAAACGCTAACTATCGCATAAAAAATTCGCGAAAAATTCAAAAATAGCAAAGGATAAAATTCACCATAGCTGGCTAAAAGAGTAAAACCGGATTCTTTTACAAATGTTAAAAAAAAAAAAAAAAAAAAAAAAAAAAAAAAAAAAATCATCTCAAAATACGAAAATATCTAAAAATCGCGTAAAAATTTCTCGATAAATTAAAAAATGACAAAGGGCAAAATTTATTGTTGTGGGTTTTGGTGTTCTTTCTAAAATAATTTACTTAAACTTAATAGACTCATTTACAACTCATTACTCACTTGACAATTAAACAATTTAAAAATAAGTGTACCTTGATTAACTCCACTGAAATCTGTTGCCATGGAAAAGGGAGTAAATTATATTGAACTAATCAGAATATCAAAACTTAAAAATCCGAATAAGTTAATACAACATGATAATTTTGAACTGATCATCTTAAGACAATATTAAATGTAGTAAGGGGCAACAGATTTCTAAATCAAGTAGCATACTGGATTGCATAAAGAACACCCAACTCCACTCCAACCCGATCAAGCTCAAATCTCCATATACATAAAATTAACAAAAGTGTAATCATCATATAATTTGGAAAAATGCAGACAACCTGAAATTCCTCCAATATGAGGACCAAAAGGAGAAGGAGTTAAATCCGTTAATAGAATAGGGATATGATGATATACTAAAATTTTAGAACAACCATGGAGATTCTGAACAAGATCCGATCGGTTAGCCAAGAATCGTATAGTGGTATAAAATAACTGGAAACCTTTTTTTTTTTTTTTTTTTTTACTTTGTTAAAAAACAACCATTTTGTTGTTTGTTTTGAAAAATACTTCAAAGAAAGGATAATTAAAATTTAAATTAATCAATCATGAAATTAGACTTAATTTTACTTTAGCATCAATTATCAGTATATCCAATACTGAGATATGAACAAAAATTACATCTAATAACCTTACGTAAACCTCAATTAATTTTCAAATAAACTATTACTATGAATTTTAGATTTAAGAAATTTAAAAGTATTAATTTAGTAAAATTATAGCTTTCATATTTTTAGTCACACTTACTGAGAGGTTAATCCCATCTTATAGGTTTGTTGTAATTATAAAAATATTAATTATTTAAAAATTTATATATACAGAAAAACATACCATATTTGAGAATAAACAAAAATTTTCTTTATTTGAATAATTAAAATTATAAAAGTAAGGTAGTTCTCAAACAAAATATAATAATGACACAATAATAAAGTTGATCAAAAAAAAATACTGAAATTAACTATTATAACACTTTACATTAAACAGCAAAGTCCCTAAAATTACCACAATATCATGATTTAAAGATGGATCAACTTTTCAAAATTTAATTATTGATTAATTTTCAATTAAATATCATAGATCTTAAACTACTAACAAACTAACAATTCAAATGTCGTTCAATCATAAAAAAAAGTTACATGTTAATCATCTTAAAATACCAATAATTATATTTTTTGTTTCTCCAGGTATTTATAAATATTACAACAGTAGACCACATGTAATAAAGAAGAAATATGGGTTACTTACAATATACTTTAATATTTACTACCGTCAGTGTGGGCACACTTCTTTGCATACGTACTAGTCTGCCATAGTCCCTTTTTTTTTTATCAACCCATTCTTTTCAGCTGCCTCTAAGCGTAGTATATTTCGCTTGTGGAACAGTATAATAACACATCACGGGTGGGTTCTTTTCTCTTAGTCTTTCCTACTCCAACACCGTTACTCCATACTTCACTTGGAGATTTTGATTTATTCACGATTCAAGACGTCTTCACATCACCGATACCTTGTAAAGCGGGCAAGTCTACTCAGCTAGTCACGCCAACCTTCTTAGTCTAGGATTAATAATGCCCCATCTCCAGAAATGATGCTCGTCTAATCATTAATTCATTTTTCATCAAGGCATCAATAACAACCGCCGCTTAAGAAGTCAATACAAGATAATACTTTTCTAGGAACGCCGCTACTACATGATGGGTCAAACATATTTTCTTTTCATTCGCCCTCTATCAGATACAGATCCTTAACTCGAAAATGCCCTTATAGCCTTTTTTCATCATAACACTATGATTTAGGATAGTTAGTGTAGGGCCATCAATGCCCCACTTTCAATAATCTTTCAGAAACTTGTCCGCCTTCAACAGCTTCGCGATCCAGCCCACAGGCCAGTTTTCGAGCCCCGTAACAAGTCCAATTTTTACGAGCCAAACGACAGGTATCTCGGCCAAGCAACAACGGTTGTCGTAAACATTCACTCTCCCGCGCCGTTTGAAAACGGGACCGATCCACTCTGCCAAAGGGGGTACGGGAATGGAAACAAAAGGAAAAAAGGACTCTTCCTGAAGACTCCAGCTTGTCGCTCCACTCTGCCGGCCGCTTCATGGGGGAAGGCAGCCATGCTTCACCCCCATGGCATGTGCTGAAGGGGGTCCTGTGAGCCTCTGTTTACATGGGCGCCAGCTATCCGCCTGATAGCAGAGCCAATTGAAGCCTGTCGTAAACTTACAAAGCCTAATTGCGTGTATAGTACACTCATAAGATAACGTAATTCTTATACAGGGCGGTCGGTCATTCTTATATCAAAGTCAGACTAGATGACTCCAAATTTTCCACCTGTGCGGTCTTTAACTGACAAAACATCCCTCCCTTGCTGTCTGCTTTTCGTATTTGAAAAACAGGAAGCTACGTTAGACTATGAAAGTTGAAATTGCTTTGCTTAAAATAAATGGAAAGAAGAGGGAAAAAAAAAACTGCTTTTATTATTAATATTACAATTACATTTATTTATATATTTATTTAAAACAGAAACAAAAAGAAAACTTCTAAATAAATGTTGAGAGAGTGATTTAAGGTAATTAATGTAGATTAAAAAAAAAAAATTGGTTGAAACCAACCGTAACATTATTATATTGAACATATGATTATTGTATGCGCTTATGGCGATTGAAACATCTAGAGATTTATAAATGATAATTCTGGAAACTATCTGCAGGTTGTACACTGCAAAAAAAAAATAAAAAAAATTGTTGATTTTACAGTATAATACTCGCACCCCAGCTGCTAGTATTATACCGTAGTTTATTACTGTTAATTTTACGGAATAATACTGGCAGCTGGTATGCTAGTATTATACTGTAAAATCAACAGTTTTATTTTATTTGTTTATTTATTATTATTATTATTATTTTATTTTTTATTTATTTATTTATTTTTTTTTTTTTTTTGCAGTGTAGCATTCCGATATCTAAAGTAGTTTTTTAAAAACTGGGAAAAAATCTGCAGAATCAATTAATCAACCAATTAAAAATATGATTGTTGACTATTATTCCATAATTGTAATTAAAATATGGATTAATTTTCTCCAATTTCGGCTTTGATTCGGGTTCGGGTGTAATTTGGGAGGGGGGGGTGGGGGGGGGTATGCTTGTGTGGAGATAAAATGTATATTAAAGTAGGAATGTAGTTTGAAAATTTTTTAAAAATGTATTAAACCGAACAATTCTGTTGCATTAAAAAAAAAAAAAAAAAAAAAAAAAAAAAATCTGCCCATGTGATAATTATTTTCTTTTTGTATGTGTGTGTGTTTATTATAAATACAGTAAAACTTCAGAAAACAGAACCTGTCTACAACGGAATCAAGCCTCAAATGAAATTCTTCTTACAGAGTCCTGGTGAAAAGAATACAATGCACAACAGACATTGTAACTGCTAAGATATAAAACCTGTCTAAAACGAATATTTTTTCTATATTTACGATCTCGTCTTAGCAGGTTTTACTCGCCTTTTTTACGTGTGTTCGTAAATATATAAATACGAGCACCTATAGTCGTCGCCTGGTCCGTCCGTCCATCTGCCCGCATATAGCAGCACAAAAACTACCCAACCGAATAGTTTGAAATTTAATATGTATAATCGTCGCAGAATTTTGTCGAGTCATTTCAAATTTTAGGAAAATCGAATTAAAACTTAAAAAGATATTAGTAAAAGTTTTCTTCATACGTAATCTATATAGTAAAAACGCAAGTCATGTGACTGAGGAAAAGAAATACGGGTTGACCACTTCTTTTTTCATATGCTAGGCGGCCATTTTTATTCAAAATTATTTTTTCGAGTAAAATTGCATAAAAGTTACAATTTTAGAAATATCGTTCAAAAAAATTGTTTGTTTGAGAGATGGGTTACATTCAAATATGTATAGATTCTGAGATAACTTCAGCTGAAATTAGGTTGACAGCCCAATATCTCAATCCATTAAAGTAAATAAACACAAGCGATTCGTTGATCGTAAGTCATAAAAATATGAACCATGGAGGTAATCATTCGCAAAGCAAGATCTCCATGGTGAATTTTGCTCTGCTTTTTGTGTCGAAAAAAAGAAGAAAAATTCGCATCTGTAAACGTGGTATACGTAATAAGATAAAAGGCATGCTCATTTAGCTTATAACAGACGATATAATTCATTTCACTAAAATAATAACGATGATTTTTTTTTTTTAATATTGTAAAATTAAATATTGTAAAATTAGTTGTAGTACGAACGCACCCTCATTTGTCACGTTTGACATACAATTTCCAACTTGTTTTAATTTTTTAATCCTGCCGATTTTTATCTATTTATTTTATTTTCTTAATTAAGGTATGGAATTTAATTGAACTGATATTATCATGGTCTCCGAGTTATGTTTAGAAGTTCCAAAAACTAAATATAATGAAATAAATCTCTATTTACAAGTAATAAAGTGATAATTTTAACTAGAACTCAAAAGATTATATAAAGTTTCATATGATGTTCTTTCCATTTTCAGGCATTTTTAATGATATAACCCAACATTTACAAGTAATATAATTCACTCAAAGACAGCTCATAATTTCGTTTAATTTTTGAGTTCGTAATAAAACTTATAGAATAACAAATACTATTCTAATTCATACAAGTTATTAAAACTCAATTAAAGTTCATTAAAGTGAAAATTCTGACATTTTAAGTTAAGTAAAACTTGATTATGCATTTCAAAAATTAATGTTTCTAGGAATTTATAAATTATATCTAAGGTACAAACATTCTTCAGCATAGTATAAAAGATTCATTCTGATAGTTAATCAGTTGAATTATTAAAGTGATAAAAAAATAAAAATTCAGAAAGATTGTAAAAAAAAAGTTTGAACATAGAATTATTATATTTTTTTAATTCATATTTTTTTAGCATATCATAATTTGTTTTAAAAAGCAATTTTAAAGGATTTTTATTGTGTAATAAAAGTAAAAATAGTTTTTTAAAAAATCACTTTTTTATAAGCATTCAATGTTTATCTTTAAAATCACGCCTAATTTCATAACTGCAATTTACATATATAGAAAAATATCTTTACAATATAATTTAATTTGGCGTGGACACGGATTATTGAAAATTTACAGCTTGATTTACTATTGATAGAAAGCGCAAACAAGAATTTGTTATTTTTAAAAAAAAAACCTTATAATTTTTCACTGTTTTTTTTTTTTTTTTTTTTTTTTTTTTTTTTTTAAGCCATGACAACAGGAAAGGGGAAAAATACATTATTTAAACAATATATATTCAAGATCTCTAATTATTTTTACAACGTATAATCATAATTTAACTAATATTAATTTGGTAAATGATAAAAGAGTATGTTTTGCAAAAATTATTACACTCTTTATTTTTTATTTACATTTTCTACTTTTTAGTGTTTAAAATATTTCGATGTTGCAGTTTCATAGCCTAGGCCTATTTTGACAAGCGTGGTTTGGACGCATAATTTAATGCATTGTACTTGTGAACCCGAAGTGATAGAAAATTAACCAATACTAACGCAACAATAGCAACGAAATAATTAGCGTCAACCCGACCCGACCCGCACACCCAGAAAAAGGAATTGATTAAAATTACAAAACATGTTTTGTTGAGTACATTTTGATTGTTTTAGCAAAATTCAAGTAAAATTGAACCATTTTACTTGAATTAACAAAACATTTTTTGCTGACGATACAAAAAATTTTTTTGGAATTGAAAAAAAAAAAAAAAAAAAATTGTTGATTCAAACAAAATTTCCATTGACCTATATTTAAACAAAAAGTTTTGTTGGGTCAAAAAAATTTTTGTTGATTCAACAAAACTTTTTTCTGGGTGCGGTTCAGGTCGAGTCGGGTTTGTTTGAAATCGGGTTACCCGACCCGATGCCGGACTCTAATATGGGAACCGTACTTTATTGTCCGTAAGCCATAACCATTGAATCAAAAGACAACATTGCCTGTGATACATCAAGACAAAAACATGCTTCTCATATTGGCGAATGATCCGAACGAATAAATCAAAATAAACAAAACGCGACTGTCAATCAAAATGGCAGAGGTTAACGGAGGCATCTCTAGCCAGAATCTCGGATATTTAATTCCTTGCACGTTTTCCCCTGTATTTTGTTTTGGTTTTTTTTTCTATTAACGACACTACGCACAAAGGCCAGAATGAACTGGTTAGTAAATGTTATATAACCTTATTGGATGAATGGACCTGCTTCTTTTCTCTCTCTTTTTTTTCTTTTCGATTAAAAAAAAATTGCTTGATTTTTTTTTTTCGAATATTAATTAATATCCATTTAAAGTCGTAAGAATAATGTACACACAAAAAAATAAAACCCAATTTGGGTCGAAAGATTCTTAGGTATGTGCCCAAATTGGGTCATGCCTGTTTTGGTTACCACTGTGTATCCATTTTGGGCACTGTTTATAAAAAAAAATAAAAATAAATGGGTATTTAACAGTGCCCAAAATGGATACACAGTGGTAACCAAAACAGGCATGACCCAATTTGGGCACATACCTAAGAATCTTTCGACCCAAATTGGATTTTATTTTTTTCTGTGTAATATGAGAACTTCTTTACTTATCACAACTAGTTTGTGTGTTACCCTGTAGATAGCGAGACCTGTCTGGAAGAAAACATATGTGGATCGTTTTGCCCGTTAGGATCATTTTAGGCCACCTTCCCCTAATTTAAATTACAAAAAGAATTAAATGACTTAAATGACGATGTTAAAGATTACTGATTTTTCAATAGATAAAAAGTATTAGTTATTTAATGTCTATGTGTGTGTGTTCATATATCAGGGATGAGATTTCTCCGACTTTTTGCATACCAGTATAATGTTAGAGAAAATGTTGTTCTGTTAATTCGCAGAATGTTCCGATTAAATAAATAATAATAATAATTAAAAAAAAAAACATTTCCTCTAAGATTATACATTACTGGTATACAAAAAGTCAGAGAAATCTCATACCTGGGTTCACATATATCTCCAAACGACGTGGCGCGGCGGGCATATGCCTAGGCCGCGATATTGGTTTTTGAATGCTTATTAAGAGCTCGTTTTCTATGGTGGGCGTGTATAAATTTTATTAGAATTTAGGAAAACTATGTATTTTTACCTGTTAATCCGTGTTTTAACTTGCGTAAAAATGCTAAAAATTCATGACATTTGGATATATTTGTGAGATAGACAGCAGTATATTCTTTGTTTAGTTGCGTTCGTAATTATATAAATGCGTAGTATCTATAGTCGTCGTCTGGTCCATCCGTCTGTCCATCCGTCCGCATATAAAAGCGCAAAAACTACCCAACCGAATGGTTTGAAATTTCATATAATATAATCGTTGCAGAATTTTGTCGAGTCATTTCAAATTTTATGAAAAACGAATCAAAACTTAAAAAGATATCAATAAAAGTTTTCTTTATTCTATTAAATCCTATCGTACGTAATCTATATAGTAAAAGCGCAAGTCATGTGACTGAGGAAAACAAATACGGGCTAACCCCATCTTTTTCCATATGCCAAGCGGCCATTTTTATTCAAAATTATTTTTTCGAATGAAATTGCATAAAAGTTACATTTTTAGAAAGATCGTTCAAAAACATTGTTTGCTTGGGAGATGAGTTACATTCAAAAATGTATAGATTCTGAGATAACTTCAGTGAAAATTAGGTTAACAGACGAATATCTCAATCCATTAAAGTAAATAAACAAAAGATTCATTCATCATGAGTCACAGAAATATTAGGTAATCAATCATTCGCAAAGCGAGAACTCCATGCTGAATTTTACAGCGCTGCCTGGTGTCGAAAAAAAAAATCGCATCTGCAAACATGGCATACGTAATAAGAAAAAAAAAAGGCATCTTCATTTTGCTCATAGCATACGATATAATTTATTTCACTGAAATAATAATGATGATTTTTTTACATTGTAAAACTATTTATAGCACGAAACGAACGCACCTCATTTGTCATGTTTAACTTACAATTTCCAACTTGTTTAAAATAGCCTTCCAATAGCCGTCAATATGACATCAGCGCCACTCACGGACATATTTTTGCTTTAAAATATAGTTTTGTGTCAATTATTCTTTGAACTATTTGTATAGCATTTGACATTATTATACCCCTGTATCATCAAAGCTGCGACTAGTGTGTGAAACAGGTGCGGCCGCACAGGACCTTAGCAAGCCTTTAATTATCTAAATATATAACATTTGTTTTGTTGTGAATTATTTATTTCAGGATAAAATTTGTACATTTAATACATGCAATATGTATTGCCAATAAACCGTTATATGCGAGCACTGTAGAGCATAAGATATTATTCGTAAGGCTATACCATAGACTTGAGATAAATGAAAAGGTTGCCATAGCTCTCTCCAGTTTATTTCATCTCCATGGGCTGTAATTTTTTTTTTTTTAGACCGCTGACCAGGTCCCTACCTGCTAGGCTTTTGCTCAACTTAACGGGTTGATACCTGGCAACGGGGCGATGATTCGCCTACTTTCCGCTTGGCGAAGATGTCTTTGATAAATCTATAGACCGACGTGGCTTCAGTGCGTCTTGTTGCTTTAATTGCTTTTTCTTAGTTGGCCGGTTGCTAATTGATTTTGGATGAGACGGTTCAGCACTGTGCAGTGTAGCGAAGTCACGCCGGACGGATGTGAGATGCTGGGATATTTACTAATGCCTCGCTGCATCGCTCATCCAATACGTCATGCCATCGCTACTCGAGTTAGTCTCGTAATTTAGAACCTTTGTCTGGTGACGAGACCTTCACCTGACTAGGCACCCCCAGAGGTGTAATTCACAGGGAACTTGGAGGACTTTACACCCACGACAGATTTTACATGCATTGGGCGCCATTAGCGTACATGATCGCCGAGTCTGAAAAGGAATGGGGCTAGATATTTTATAACACTTTTAATACTAAGGTTGGGCTAGACTTAATCTGTAAATATTATTATATTGCAGCCTAAGCAGTTCCCGTTTCACAAGAAGTCTGGAAAAGCACTTAACCCTTTCAGGGGCAAAGTCCTTTCAGTACTAAAATGTTGAAATAAATGACTAGCACCGGAATTTACGAAAAAATTTATTTGGAAATAAGAAAAAGGCTATATTTCATATACATATTAAATGGAAAAGATTTTAGCAAAATTCTGGTGCCAATTGTGGCGTTTGGGAATTAAAATTAAGTGGTTTCATAAACATATCACTGCCCCTGAAAGGGTTAAGAGCCTACATCAGTCATGTGAAAAAATGCTCAAGCTAATGTTAAGTCTATGGGGAGGTTCTTTCGCGATTTCTCGCTCGCATTTTAATATTTGTAAATGATTTTTTTTGCATAGGATAGCTAACGTCGATCTCTAACGTTGTTAGTTTTTACTTTTAAGATTTTGGGTTCAGTTTTTTCTATATAAGGGTACTTTCACTTTCAGAACCGGTTCCAACCGGTTCCAAAATAGAAAATGTCCACTTATAAAAAATCTGTAACCAAAATCAAAAAATTAAAAACTAACAACGTTAGAGATCGACCTCAGCTATCCTATGCAAAAAACATCATTTAAAAATATTAAAATGCGAGCGAGAAATCGCGCAAGAACCTTCCCATACATTAGCATTAACTTAGCGCTTCGCGTGACTAGCGTAGGCTCTTAAACTGAATATGGATTGTTTCGGATTGCCGGTGCTGTTAAAGATTCTGATAAAGGGACACTAATTATTTTAACAATTAATTTCTAATGTATTATAACACGCATTTACTTTTATATGTAAAAAAATATTTTATCATTTAGTTATACGTTTTATTGTTTAAATAAGTTTTTACTATACGAATATCCCTGTTACTGTTACCACGATATAATTCCACAAGAAAACTAATATGATGAGCAAATGTCGTGGTCATCCCTTCATTCCCGTTATAACCATGACCTGATTACCGGTGGGACAAACTGCCACCACTAAATTTGAATAGAAATTTTCGAGTTATTTAAATGCCATATTCATGCAGAATTTCTATCAAAAATAAGGCAAAACATTTTATTCGTTTTTACTGGTGGAAGTTGTCCCCGCCAGTAAACAGGCCTTGGTTACAGGGCCGAAACTAAGGGGGGGCAGAGGGGGCATGTGCTCCGGGCGCCACCCGAAGGGGGCGCCAAAATGAAGATTTCGTTTGTCGTTTAATACAAAAATGTATATATATATATATTTGAAATTTGGATACAAATGTTTCGTAGCCGGAAAAAAAAAAACTGAATCAAATGCATTAAATTTGACAAATAGATAAAAAGATTTGTCTAAAGTACTAGATAGCAAATGAATAAGAAGAAAGAACTGTTCTCTTAGTTTATTTTTATCCCATTCCAAATACACCATGTCCTATGTCTTCTATCTATCGGGGAAATCACTTTCCGTGTAGTAAGAATCCCTAACATTTTTCAAGGTCAGTCTCTGGCGCCCGTCGGCCTAATCGTTCGGAGTTTTCGTGGTTTTCTTCGAGCCGTGGATTTATCCATGCGTAAATACGGGTTAGGTTCCCTTAGAAAGACCCCCACGAAGGGCACTCCCCCCGGGCCTATATCCCATGTGTAGATAATTGGCCGTCAATAATCAACCCAACCCAACTCAAGGTCAGTCTCATGTCTCTGTGTCACTGTCCAGTGTCCAACAAAGATAATTGCCCAGCGATTCCCTGTGGAAAAATTCTAAGAAGGGTGTTCTATTTTTTCTTTCTTTCTCGTTGAGCAGCGTGGAGCTTTCTTTTTCTCCGTTTTAATATGGGTGAGGTCGAGCGACTGCCCAGGACAATAAAAATAAAAGGGAACGCATAAAGTAAAATACTTAGTAAAATCATTATCTAAAAAGAGTATAGCATTTGTTAGAGGTACAGTAAACAATCTCATACAGGGCGCCATGGCTTAAAGCCTTTATCCTCCAAAAAAAAAAATTCTCCTCTTTTTACCATTTCTATGTGTTTTGCCGCCCTAGGCGACAAACGGAAAATTCCGCCCCCATTACTTTTGCTGGAAATATTTTTTTTTCATCCAGATCCAGCCTTGGAGCTTAGAAGGGGTGAGATCAGGCGACTTCTCGGGATACTAAAAACAAAGTTGTGGAAAATATACACAAAATAAAATACTTAGTAAATCCTTTTATTTATTTTATTTTTTTCGTTTACATCATTTGTAGGGGTGCAGAAAAAAAAATCTCACCCAGGGTGCTATGGCTAGTAAAGGCACCCCTACCTTTAATCTGTCAAATTATTTTTTCTTTCTTTTGCCATTTCTAGGTAGGCGACAACTGAAAAATCCACTCATGCTTTTTACTACAATTATATTTTTAGAGACAGATCTGGCCTTAATGGGAGCCAATGATACTAAAAACTAAGGGGCAAGGGGTAACTATTATATGCAAGATAAAATAGTAAAAGCCTTTTTTTTTTCTTTTTTAAGAATTATTTCTAGGAGTTCAGAATAAAAATCTCTTTCGGGACGCTATGGCTAGTAAAGAAGCCTATCTGCCTCTAAAATATGTCATTTTCAGCCCTAGATGTCTGCGTAGTTTTGCCTAATGGTAGAAACGGCCATCTATTTTGAATTGTAATAGATTGTTGATTGATTATTCACGATTTGTCGCGTTCTGCGTCTTTATTATTGTCTTATAACAACATTTTCTAAAATGAAAAACACTATTAAATTTTTTGGTATTTAAAATAGAATGTTACATTTTTGAATGAAAATTACATCTTCGATGTATCAGAAAGTAATCATGTATGATTTCGAAAATAGTTTTAAGTTAAAGGGTGTCGGAACTTAAAATATAAAAAATGTCATAATTTTAATTTATTGAATTTTTAAACTTATTAACTTTGGTTAATTGTCTTTCTAAAAATAGGCAATTTTCATCTCTACCATAATTTAGAAGCATCCAAATTTTATTTTAACACCATAACAAATCCTAATCCTGACAATTCAATCTTTCATGCTCGAGAGACACATTTATAAATTCTTAAACTTCCCCGAGTCATTATTCAATTAAATAGCTTAGGTAGGAAATGTATACACACCTAGATTTCGAAACCAGGGCCAGGTTGTATTATAGGCACTGCGGAACTACAGAATTCTTACTTTCTTCTCGATTCACAAAAAAAAAAACATTTTATTTATTTATATTTGCACGGAATACTTAATTTTAACACGAGAAATTGTATACATAATTTCCAATTAAGTAACAATAGTAGTAAATAATCTATTGGTTAGCACTTAAGAAATTAATTGATCAATATTTGACAAAGCTGATTACGTAGTTCAGTCTTACGTATTTTGTGATTACATATTTTAAATTTAGAATAAGTCGGCTATTAGAAACTTGGTAAAATTCTTTTTGTAAATTTACTTCAGGGGGGGGGGGGGGGCGCCAAAATCCATGTTTGCCCCGGGCGCAAAAAAGGCTAGTTTCGGCACTGCTTGGTTATAACCGAGTTTGATCACATTTTTTCTACTTCGACGTTATTATGCTTTGCAAAGTTTTTTTATTTGTTTAGGTTTATATATAGTTCTGTATAATTTGATATCTATATATCCTGCATAAGTTTTAAATGAATATTATCGAACCATATACTTATCACCATAGTTCTCTCCAGTTTATTTCATCTCGATTGGCTGTACTTTTTTTTCTTAGACCGCTGTATCAATAGCAATTTAAAAAATAGTTCACATTTTCGTCAATAGATGGAGCATCGATATTTCAAATGTAAGAATGCGTAGACTAAAATTGCATCAAAGGTATCTCGGTGGTTACTTTCTATTAATTCTTAGTGTGATATTGAATAGACTAATATATATATATATATATATGGCGATTGAAGAAACAAAATGGTTGACTGCAATTCAGCCTGTCTTTTTTAACAATAAAATTCTACAAAACACAAAAATCACCGCCTTCCGTTAAATAATAACTCTGCAGACTCCCATTACTGCAGACGAGATTTAATTGGTTGATCCTTGAGATTACTAAAAAGGTTCTATTTTCTTTAAGAAAAAAAAATTCCACTCGTTTGAAACAAATTAGTTTAATTAATATGTTTCTTAAAAGAGTCTAGTGGAATGAGACAGACATCATTAAGTGATAAATGAACTGAATGAAAAATGCTTTACGTTTAGTTACGGAGAGATTTTGTATTTAAAAAAAAAAAAAAAAAAAAAAAAACAAGAGAGAACGATTATAAGAAGGGAGATGCAGGTTGTTTTATAAAGGAATCCCTAATTTAAAATTTCAATGATGCATTAACTATAATAAATATAAAGATGGAACAAGTGAAATGTCTATGAAGTAGATCACATGTTTTGTGTACAGTAATTTATACAATAGATCACATTTTTGTCAATAGATGGCGCTTTAATATTTCAAATGTGAGAATAAGTAGACTAATGTGTAAAATTGCATCAAAGATATCTCGGTATTTGCTTTCTATTCAATATATAACTAGTAAATCTGCAGATCAGAGGTCTCAACGCCAGTTCTGCAAGTTGTTTTTTAACGTCACTTTACATAATATTTACCATCCTACAAACCGCTATTTAAATCTTTTTAATTTATATATAATATGTCTTTATAAGTATATAAGATTCCCCGCATCTTCCGGAAATTAGAAGCACCAAATTAAACACGGTTTTATGCAATGATATTCTGATAAGCTGCTTATCTGACATGTATGACGTTATAGTCATATATGATGTGACATTTTATAACCTCTATGACCAAGTTATAGTCACATTCTTCATTTTATTAAATCCTATCGCACGTAATTAATTCAATGATATCCCATGATGGGTAATGATTCTAGACTGCTACGGTGATTACGTCCTATTTAAGATTGAGTCCTATTATTTCTGCATTACTGAATTTAAAACTGAATTTGCAAACGATAATTGTTTAATTATAGCAATCCTATAAACTACCGACAGTTTTTTTGGATAGATGTTTCAGGAGAAATAGATATTAAACGGAAAACAGAGTTTAAATATGGATTTCAAGTTCTGAAATTTTCAAAGCTAGGCGTAAGTTTCCCTTTGAAATTTTCAGTAAATGTCAACAAAAGATAAAATGTTGCCAACTTAAAATGTACTTATTTTATTACGGAAATGAATTATATCATAATAACAGTACGAGCGCACCTGATTTGTCACGTTTGAAGTACAATTTCCAACTTGTTTCTAATTAGCAAATTTCTATTTCATATTTAAATCACAGATTTAGTAATCCATTTGTTTGATAGCAGAATTAGTAATATTTTTTCAGTGATTAAATTAGGCGAAAAATTCTATTAAAAATTTTTGGTAAAATTGTTCTTATCCTGGAAATGTAAACATACAATTTTATATATTTTTTTTAAATAAAAATGATATTAATAATATTTAAAATATTAATATGATTTTTTGTACTTTTAGTTGTTTTATTTATGTTTATAAATGTCTTAAAGTTTAATATTAAATACCGTATATACTCGTGTATAAGTCGAAGAATTTTTGACAAAATTTGGGAGCTGAAAATGGGGGGTCGACTTATACACGAGTTAGTAAAAAAAAAATAGCGGAGTGAAATACCGGAGTCATATTTTTTTTTTGCAGATAATTGGTGAATGAGCAAGTCTTTTAACTAATCACATATGGGTCCTAGGTTAGAGAGACAGATAAAAGCGGACAATGGTGATTGATAAAAAAAAAGCTCAACAATAATGTCTCTGTAATTGTTCTGCCCTCATTTTCTTTTGGGATAGAATTCCCTTCAATACAGGGACATACCTTTCAACATTTTAATCCCCTTTTTAAAAAGAGTTCAACTTGAGAATGCTTCTAGATTTCTCTCCTAAAAGTCCTACAATACAAAGAAGTACTATATTTTAGCTGTCTAAGAAGTTGTTTACCCGTAAATAAAACTTGAATAGATTTTTCAAAAGAAAAAAAAAAAATTAGTAATCATCAAATTGATGTGAATAGCTTTCAAAATAACTTAAGCTTCTTCAGTTTTACATAATTATACAATTTCAAAATGTTGAATTAAAAAGAAAAAAAAAAAGTCTGATTAGAAACGCAAAAGAGAAAAAAAAAATTTACTAATTTTTTAATGAAAATTTGTTTTTTTGTTTGTTTTTTTATCCTCGATTACAAATAATTTTTCAACATACTACCAGAAATGTGGTTCGACTTATACACGAAAATTCATTTTTTCCAAAATTTTGCGTAAGAATGGGGGGGGGGGGG
The DNA here is from genome assembly GCA_963931845.1 of Maratus michaelseni. NCBI lineage: Eukaryota > Metazoa > Arthropoda > Arachnida > Araneae > Salticidae > Maratus > Maratus michaelseni. The sequence continues at coordinate 9,017,748 of OZ007598.1, forward strand.
GGTCGACTTATACACGAGTATATACGGTACTTATTTTATATTTTGAAAGTGTGACATTGTTTTCAATGACTATCTTTATAAACCATTCAGAATCATCTCACTTCCATTTTTACATTCACAATTCACATCCCATTCTCAAATGACTAATATTTCCGAAAAAGAAAATAAATAAAATGTAAAAAAAAATCTTGTGCCATTGACGTTTCCCGCCAGCCACTTGGCGACTTCCGTAGAGCCAGGAAGAACTTCCGTTGCCAGCTTATCAATGAAAAAAGTGGGAGAAAACGAGATTACTATTTTGGAAAAATTTTCATGAATGAACGGCGTAGTAAGAATCGTAAAAAAGAAGATTAAAGAAGTTAATTCACGGGAAAAAATGACAAATTGAAGGTACCCATTTATTTGAAAGGCAGGTTTAGATACGATTGTTTACGGTGGAGATATTTGATTTTGGAGGTGATTTAATGCCTTCAGGGTTATTTTCTTTTTTAAGATTTTATTGGAGGGTTGTTGGTATTTCATTTTTAAGGACGTTCTTTAATTTATTGTTAATTTTTCGTGATTTTTGTGGTAATTTACACCAAGGTGTGTTTTTTAATGAAATATAATAAAAAACAATCTTAAATTGCGGCCATTTCTATTTCTATAAGAAATTCATTGAACATTCGAACATGCATATTTCTTTTTATTATTGTTGTTGTTATTGTTCAACAAATGTTCATATTATCTAACAACAATGACAATAAAAATAAAAAGAGAAAGATAGAAATTTTAGAACTTATAAATTTTAAAAACACAACAATAAAATTTCAAGTGCATATAAAAGTTTTTGCCTTAGATAATTTCATTAAAAATTGTCATGCTTCAATAATACACTTTAATAACAGTTGCTAGTTGTCAGCTTATCTATGAAAAACGTTAGAGAAGTAAAAAAAAAAAAAAACCCATCAATGAACGGCGTAGTAGGAATCGTAAAAAAAAGTTTAAAGAAGTTAATTCAGGAAAAAATGACAAATTGAAGGTTTATTTGAAAGGCAGGTTTAGTTTCGATTATTTCTCGAAATATTAGATTTTACAGGCCATTTAATGCATTCAAGGTTATTTTCTTTTTTGAAAATTTGATTCGAGAGGTATTGACATTTGATTTTTAAGGATGTTCTTTAATTAAAATATTGATTTATCATGATTTACACAAAAACATATTTCTCAATAATGAAAGTGAATGAACAATAATCTTAACTTGGGGTTTAATTCTATTAACATTCGAACACGCATATTTCTTTTTATTATTATTATTATTATTGTAGTTGTTGTTGATGTTGTTCAACAAATGTTCATATTATCTAACAACAATGACAATAAGAAAAAAAAGAGAAAGATACAAATTTTAGAAGTTATAAATATTAAAAGCAAAGCAGTTCCATTTCAAGTGCATATATATATATATATATATATATATAAGACTTAGATAATTTCATTAAAAATTGTCATACTTTAATAATATACTTCAAAAACCGTTGCTAGTTCGCAGCTTATCGATGAAAAAAGAAGGAGAAAACAAAATAATTATTAAAAAAAAAAAAAAAAACTTCATGAATGAACGACGTAGTAGAAATCGTAAAAAAAGCAGATTAAAGAAGTTAATTCACCAAAAAAATGACAAATTGAAGGTTTATTTGAAAGGCAGGTTTAGTTACGATTATTTCTGGAAAAATTAGATTTTGGAGGTCATTTATTGCATTCAAGTTTATTTTCTCTTTTGAAAATTTGATTCGAGAGATATTGGCATTTGATTTTTTTAAGGATGTTATTTAATTAAAAATATTAATATACCGTGATTTGGAGTGGGTTGTACACAAAAACGCATTTTCCAATGAAAGAGAATAAACAATAATCTAAAATAGTGGTAATTTCTATTTTTTTTTTATAGGAAATTCTTTGAACGTTCATACAAACCTATTTCTTATTCTTCATTATTATTGTTGTTGATGTTCAATAAATGATCATATTATCTTATCAACGATGAGAATCAGAAGAAAATGAGAAAGATAATAATTTTAGCACTCGTAAATATTAAAAATATAGCAATCAAATCTTAAGTGCATATAAATAACTTGGACTTTAGATAATTTTTTGTCTTATGATTCAATAATAAACATCAATAACCACTGCTAATTCGCTTCTCAAAAATGAAAAAAATGGGAGAAGACGGGATTACTTTTTCGTAAATAACTCATCAATGAACGGCGTAGGAATCGTAAAAAAGAAGTTTAAAGAAGTTAATTCAGGAAAAAATGACAAATTGAAGGTTTATTTGAAAGGCAGGTTTAGTTACGATTATTTCTGGAAATATTAGATTTTGGAGGCCATTTAATGCATTCAAGGTTATTTTCTTTTTTGAAAATTTGATTCGAGAGGTATTGACATTTGATTTTTAAGGATGTTCTTTAATTAAAATTTCATTTATCATGATTTACACAAAAACGTATTTCTCAATAAAAAGGAATGAAAAATAATTTTAACTTGTGGTCATTTCTATTTTTTATAAGAAATTCTTTGATCATTCAAATGCACATATGTGCATTCATAATTTAAAGAAATATATATTTCTTTTTATTATTATCATTATTATCGTTGTGATAATAATGATATTTCACACAAAACGTATTTCACAATGATGAAACAAAATTGATGAAACAATGATGAAACAAAACATTTAAAAAATTTTTTAATGTTTTGTTATTTTTGATGTTCTTCAACAAATGTTCATATTATCTAACAACAATGACAATAAGAATAAAAAAGGAAAGACAAAAATTTTAGAAGTTATAAATATTAAAAACACAGCAATAAAATTTCAAGCGCATATAAAAGTAAATGCCTTAGATAATTTCATTAAAATTTTTCATATTTTAAAAATATACTTCAAAAACCTTTGCTAGTTCACAGCTTATCAATAAAAAAAGTAGCAGAAGACGAGATAATTATTTTTTTTTTAACTCATGAATGAACGACGTAGTAGGAATCGTAAAAAAGAAGATTAAAGAAGTTAATTCATGAAAAAATGACCAATTGAAGGTTTATTTGAAAGGCAGGTTTAGTTATGATTATTTCTGGAAAGATTAGATTTTGGAGGTCATTTATTGCATTCAAGTTTATTTTCTCTTTTGAAAATTTGATTCGAGAGATATTGGCATTTGATTTTTAAGGATGTTATTTAATTAAAAATGTTGATTTATCGTGATTTGGAATGGGTTGTACACAAAAATGTATTTTCCCATGAAAGATAATAAACAATAAGCTAAAATTGTAGTAATTTCTATTTTTTATAAGAAATTCTTTGAACGTACGTACAAACCTATTTCTTATTCTTCATTATTATTGTTGTTGTTGTTCAATAAATGATCATATCTATCAACGATGAGAATGGGAAGAAAATGAGAAAGAAAAAAATTTTAGCACTCGTAAATATTAAAAACATAGCTATCAAATCTTAAGTGCGTATAAAAATAAATAACTCGAAGTTCGGATAATTTTAATTTAAAAAATTGTCTTACGCTTTAATAATATACATGAATAACCGCTGCTAATTCGCTTCTCAAAAATGAAAAAAATGGGAGAAGACGGGATTACTTTTTCATAAAAAATCTCATGAATGAACGGCGTAGTAGGAATCGTAAAAAGAAAATTAAAGAAGATAATTCACGAACAAATGACAAATTGAAGTTTTATTTGAAAGCAGGTTTAGTAACGATTATTTCTGGAAATATTAGATTTTGGAGGTCATTTAATGCATTCGAGCTTAATTTTCTTTCCTTTAAAAACTTGATTCGAGAGATATTGGCATTTGATTTTTAAGGATGTTCTTTAATTAAATTGTTAATTTATCGCGATTATGGAGATAGTTTATGCAAAAACGTATTTCCAAATCATATATTCTAATACGAGCAAATCTTGTGTGTTATATATATATATGCAAATTTTATCTTAAAAACGGGTCTAACGATTTTGACGAAATTTTGTATCCTACCGTTTTGGGGCACCAGAAAACCATTGGGCTACGTCACGTGTTCGAGAAAATTCGATAAGTGGGTCATTTTGGGTCATCAAGGGTCAGGGTCAAGCTAATTCTATCTAAAAAACGGTTCAAACGATTTTGACTAAATTTTGTATCTTACCATTTTCAGGCAAGAGAAAACTATTGGGCTGGGTCACAAGTTCGAGAGCTTTCGATTAGTGGGTCATTTTTGGGTCAACCCGGGTCAAGTTAATTTTATCTAAAAAACGGCTCTAACGATTTTGATTAAATTTTGTGTCCTACGAGTTTCGGGCACGACAAAATTATTGGGATAGGTCACATGTCAAAGAAAATTCGATTAGTGGGTCGTTTTTGGGTTACTGCGGGTCAAGCTAATATTATCTAAAAAACGGTTCAGACTATTTACATTATATTTTGCATCCTATGGTTTTCGGGCACGAGAAGACTGTTGAGCTAGGTCACGTGTTCGAGAAAATTCGATTAGTGGGTCATTTTTGCCATGGGTCATTATGGGTCAAGCTATTTTATCTTAAAAACGGCTCAGACTAATTACACTAAATTTTGCATCCTATGGTTTTCAGGCACAAGAAGACTGTTGGGCTAGGTCTCATTTTCGAGAAAATTCAATTAGTGCGTCATTTTGATCATGGGTCATTATGGGTCAAGCTATTTTATCTTAAAAACGGCTCAGGCTATTTAGATTAAATTTTGCCTCCTATGGATTTTGGGCACGAGAAGACTGTTGGGCTAGGTCACATATTTGAGAAAATTTTATTAGTGGGTCATTTTGGTCATCCGTCAGGATATTTGAACTCAAAGCTAAGTTTGACCGAGCATAGCTCGGTCTTCCGTGCTCGTGAAAGTTAATAAACAATAATCTTAAATTGTGATCATTTCTATTTGTTATGTGAAATTATTTGAACGTTCGAACAAACTTATTTCTTATTATTGCTGTTGTTGTTCAATAAATGTTCATATAATCTAACAATAATGACAATAAAAAGAAAATTAGAAAGATAAAAATTTTAGCGCTAGTAAATATTAAAAACTGAGCAATCAAATCTCAAGTGCATAAAAAAGTAAATAACTTGAACTTTAGATAATTTCAATAAAAAAACTGTCTCTACACTGTAAAAAATGACCAATGTTTCTTATTTTATGAAAATATGCTATAACCACGAAAGAAAATATAATATAATCTGTTGAGTTATCCGGAATTTCAAATAGCATGTTACATTGTCTTTTGAATCCCCAGAAACGAATACATTTTCAAAATTTAAAGAATAATTTATAAAAACAAATTATTTTTAGCTGCCCGAATTTTTCAGAAACGTTTCCGAAGGGTTTTTATAGTGTATTAATTAGTGTTCTCAGCCTGGAATACCTGTTTTTCGAATGCTATCCATTCTGAAGTAAACATTTTCATGCTCAAAAAAAATGTTTAACAGACAAACATGCAAAATTAACAGCGTTAACAATAACATTAAAATTAAGATTATTTCTTTACTCTTTCATGTATAAATTAACTGCTGCGGCTGAAAACGTGTACTTGAGAATGGATAACATTCGAAAAACAGGTATTCCAGCCTGAGGATACTCATTAATACACTATAAAAACCCTTCGGAAACGTTTCTGAAAAATTCGGGCAGCTAAAAATAATTTGTTTTTATAAATTATTCTTTAAATTTTGAAATTGTATTCGTTTCTGGGGATTCGAAAGACAATGTAACATGCAATTTGAAATTTCTGATAACTCGGAAGATTATATTATATTTTCGTTCGTGGTTATAGCATATTTTTATAAAATAAGAAACATTGGTCATTTTTTACAGTGTACTTCAATAATTTACTTCAAAAACCGCTGATAATTTTCTTTTTAAAAATGAAAGAAGTGAAAAAGCAGACGAGATTACTTTTCGGAAAAATTCTGATGAATGAACGACGTAGTAGGAATCGTAAAAAAGAAGATTAAAAAAGTTAATTCATGAAAAAAATTATAAATTGAAGGTACCCGTTTATTTGAAAGACAAGTTTAGATACCATTGTTTCTGGAGATATTAGATTTTGGAGGTCATTTAATTTATTCAAAGTTATTTTCTTTTTTAAGTTTTGATTCAAGAAATGCTGACATTTAATTTTTAAGGAATTGGTTTTTTTAATGAAAATATGTGAAATTTTAGTAATCTGGGAAGTAATTTACGCACTTTTTGTTGTTGTTCTTATTGTTTATTGTCATTTCAGTAAATGACAATAAACAAAAACCTGAAATTATCACGAGGAAGGGACGAAATCACAATAAATTCGTTGAACATCCAAACAAACTATTTCCTTATTTTGTCACGTTTTTTAATAAATGTTCATACATCGTATTATACAACAAATTTTTATCATCACCACAAAAAATAAAAATAAATAAACACATAAATAAATAAAATAAATAAATAAATAAATAAAGGAAAAGAAATGGGAAAAGGAAATAGTAAAGAAAGTAAAATTAAACTGAAAAGTTACATGCTAACACTTTTCATTTTCTTTTTTTATTATTATTAGAAAGTATTTAAGGTAAGTTATATCTTACAATTTTTAAATATTAAAAACACATCTATTCAAAATTTATGTGCGTGTAGTAATAAATAAATATCTTTGACTTAAAGCTGTTCTACTGTTCTCAAATCCAAAGGAGCTACTTTATGACACATTTTTCAATTCATTTTTGTTCGGAAATCCATGAAATTGGCAGGTGTTCTTATTATTCAGAAACTATGTAATCGAAATACGTTTTATTATGATTGTTATTATTATTATTATTAGTAGTAGTAAAGGCAGAAGATCTTTGGGAAAATACTGTCAAAGTCGACATTTTGAACCGAATTCTCACAGCGGCGTCGCGAGCAAGGCGAAAAGCGATTTGTCACGTGATACGAATCGTTTATAACTCAATTAATTAATTTGTTTATAAAAAAATGTAAAACTTATTTGATTCCAAATCACTTCTATAGTCAGACCTGCTAATTTTTTGCCTTTGTGTTTAAAAATGAGTCTGAAATTATGTCAGAAAGTTTTGCGTTGTTGAGCAGGTCAGATGCGAACCACCTTAAGGAAAATTGCTTAAAAGTTGTGTTCTTATAAATGTCCATATAATCTCATTACAAAATTTAAAAAATATATTTTAAATATATATATATATATATATATATATATATATATATATATCGTAAAATACGGCCATTCAAACTTCAAGGGCATATAAAAATAAATTAATAATATCGTGTACTTACATAATTTTATTTAATAGTTGTTTCTTGTTTAATAAATATTAATATTATGTCCCCTTACAATAAAAATAGTAAAACGGATTTAGCACTCATAAATATAAAAAACATAGCATGTTGTATGGACGTATGATATACTATATACACTATTTACAATATGCTTTAAACAATATCTATACAATTTTACTATATACAATATATATACTACACTATATTTCCAATGATGACCGGTCACTTGCGATTTTTGACGTTTTGTTAAATATCTGGAAAGATACATGAGGAATTATCCTGAAACTTCAGGAGTGGAAACAACATGATAGACGTCATATATTTCTGCAAAGATTTTTTCCCGAAACCCTATAAGGGGCCGTCAACAAATTGAAGAAAAACGAATATATTTTAGATAACCCTGTAAAAACTAATATTGCAAAAGCATTCAAACTGTAGATTATGATTAAGTGGATTCTTGTAATAATTTGGGTTCATTTTTATGAAGATAGCATGTATACTCGAAGAGAAATTCAGGTTTTTATAAAAACAGTCCCAAATTTTATCAAGTGTTTTGCTTATAATTTGCAGAGTTTTTAATATAAAAACAAGTTATTTTCAAAAAATATGACAAATAAAATTATACACAACACCCTGCAATCAGAATTAAAAAATAATAAAAATTGTATGAAAAATGAGCAGGTTCACTAAATATTGTTTCACTGCGCATGCACGAATTCAATCAAAATATACTGTGCATAATATATTAGCTAAATATATAGACCAACTTTTATGAAAGTCTCAAAAACATTAGCTTGAAAATTCTGATAGTAATCGTCGATAGAATAAGCTCGAAATTCGCTGTTCCCAAAAGGAAGCAAAAAGATGAGGGGTTGTATCAAATATAGAATGAGAGACACTTCATTCTTATTATGTCAACTTTCATAAGCTAGTATATTTGGATACAGCCCCTCATCTTTTTGCTTCCTTTTGGGAACAGTGAAATTCGAGCTTATTCTATCGACGATTACTATCAGAATTTTCAAGCTATGATTTTGAGACTTTCATAAAAGTTGGTCTATACATTTAGCTAATATATTATGTATATTATATTTTGATTGAATTCGCGCATGCGCAGTGAAACAATATTTAGTAAACCTGCTCAGTTTTCCTACAGTTTTTATTATTTTTTAATTCTGATTACAGGGTGTTGTGTACAATTTTGTTTGTCATATTTTCTGAAAATAACTTGTTTTTATATTGAAAACTCTGCAAATTATAAGCAAAAAACTTGGTAAAATTTGGGACTGTTTTTATAAAAACCTGAATTTCTCTTCGAGTATACATGCTATCTTCATAAAAATTAACACAGTATATTACAATAATCCATTTATTCATAATCTACAGTTTGAATGCTTTTGCAATATTAGTTTTTACAGGGTTATCCAAAAGATATTCGTTTTTCTTCAATTTGTTGACGGCCCCTTATGGGGTTTCGGGAAAAAATCTTCGCGGAAATATATGACGTCTATCATGTTGTTTCCACTCCTGAAGTTTCAGGATAATTCCTCATGTATCTTTCCAGATATTTAACAAAACGTCAAAAATCGCAAGTGACCGGTCATCATTGGAAAAATAGTGTATATATAAGGTGGGTAAGATGTAAGACAAATGGATGTAAGATGCGAGGGATATTAAGTATCTAAGTAAATAATTTATTTAAATGTATGATAA